>JAFLJL010001124.1:0-43876 GCA_018398815.1 Conus ventricosus | reverse complement strand
TAGCTGACATTAAACCAAAAAAAGCTAGGCGCTCCAATGTTCACTACGGAGAAACGACGATAAAACAAATAAGTAGCTGACACAAGCTCGGCTGTTAGTTCTTGCTCCCTTCTCTCGTCTAATATTATTATTTTCGTCATGTAGTTACCTATGTCATTTTAAGTTGACGTCATAATTTACGCTGACGTAACAATGCTCCCCCTCCTCAAACAAAAAACAATGACCGAATTGTTTTTTGAAGAAGAAGTAAACAACAGCAAATACAGAAACCCAGAAATCACATTCACTCGACAGAAAACGAAGCCGCTCATGGAAGCAGTTCGTGGAGTCCTTCCAGGAACTCCCATACAACAGAAGAACACAAGTTGTCGTCCCAACGAACTAAAGTGTTTACCCTACACTTTAGAAGGGTGGCTTAGTGCGACATGTCTAACTAGTGCTTTAATTATTCCTAGTATTGGGGTTTCTTCTCATGCACACAAACGCATACACACGCACACAGTGCAATTCACCCTGCAGTACTGGAATGGCGAGTGGGTGGTCAGTCTGTGACACGTTCTGTCCAAGCCGAGCTTGCAGCTTTCCTCAGAGGGTCAAACAGCTGACGGCGCAACCAGGGAAGGCGAAGGCCACGTCTAGTTCTGCAGGTATGGTGGTTGGTCACAGTCGGTATTGGTCTCCGGAAGTAGTATAGTATGCGCCCGTTGCCCCCCACGACGGGTGCAAGATCTCGGCCGAGTTGGAAGAAAGAAGTCAGAGGTCACGGTTTGTTTACGCGAAGTACCCGGATGAGGGTGCAAAATGGCGGCACAAGATGGCGGCCATCAGGGGCCAGCACTCTTGCGCGCTTTTGAGTCGAAAGCGAAAGTATGATTAGAGTTATCTCCCCCTGATCCGTAAAAACTCGGTCGATGACGTCACCCGGTCTATTCTGAGGATTTGGCTGTGAAGCGGCGACTCTCCTGCCTCTCTCTAATACTTCGCTGCGTGCAGCGCGCGCGTGCCAAACCCCTTCCCCCCTCTCTCTCTCTCTCGAGCGCCGTCTGCGCGCGTCTCTGTGTGTGTGTGTGCGTGTGTCCGCTTGTATGCGCGCGTTTACGCGCGCTCGCGCGCGCGTGTGTGTGTGTGTGTGACACAGAGAGAAGGAGGGAGGGCTCGGCTTACATATATATATATTTTTTAAAAAGCGTGTTTTCTGTTGTATTCTTTTCTCTTTTTTATGCGCGCAGCGTACGCCGATGTGTATGAGACTGAAAATCGGTACATCTTAACCCCGGCTCTCCCCTCTTACCTTGTTTTATTTTCTGGCTTATTTTTTGGCAGCGAGTAGCTGTTTGTTTGTGTGCCTATGTGTTTGTGACCCACTTCGGATGCGTACTACCTCCCCCTTCCTTTTCCCTCTCGTATCATTACTCGTGGGCTCTCTGTGTGCGTGTGTCTGTCTGCGCGCACGGTATTATTTTATTTACGTTTGTTCCTATGCGCGTGTATGTGTCCATGTTGCGAGTGAAAGAAAATGATAACTGGCCTTTCAAAGTCTGTAAGGGGGAGTGTGAAAGCGAAAGTGTGTGTGTGTGTAGGAAAGGAGACAGTGCGGGTATGTGTGTGGTGTCAGATAGACCCAGGTATCTGAATGCCAGGAGAGACTTTATTTAGTATCTGAATGCCAGAAGAGACTTTATTTATTATCTTATGCGCGCCATACTATACGCACGCACTCGCTCATGCTTTCAAACGCGAGCACGCGCGCGTACACACTCACATACGTACGCTGGCATACACGACCTCGCGCAGCCATTCGATAAGAATACGATGAAAGGGAGGGGAAAAAACTGTTTATTGCGCTACGTTACACAACCGAAACAACCGTTACACATCCCCAAAAAACAACACAACAACAACCATCGAACTGTATAATCGAATCTGGAAGGTTATATTAACGTGTCAAAAAAAAGAAAAATCATGTGGTATCAGAGCATCGTAATATTAGTGTAAATGACAACTTCCTCGAAACATGGGTTGGGTGTGTACTCAATGACTAATGTGATGTTGTTCACAACAAGACCATGTTCCAAGTACCACTTGAGTAATGTGTGTATGTGTGTGTGTTTTGTATCGATTATGACACGTCACTTGATGTGTATGAGTTAGCAGTAACAGTTGACTCATACAAATCAATATATGGTGGGGTTTCGGCTGTGTCAAGGGACGCAATCGCCTTGAAGTATAGCGTGTTAGGTTGGGTGCTTCACCCATAGCAAGGTCATTTCCGGCTAGTGACTAAGGGAAGCAACCGTCTCCGATCTTTATTTCCCTTTTACCGAGAGTGTAACAAACCTTAGCCTACGTTGTCACATTTTTCCTGTCATTGTCGTGGGGACCGATCAATAACTGTCACGACCGACCCCTGGAGGTCTGCCCTGACAGGATCGGTCTAGACGGGAGTGAAGGGAGTGACTGACCTCACACGCCCCGCAAGAGCCCACACAAGAAAGATTACGATACAACACCCCACTTATTCACATCAACACACACAATCACAAATAAATATTTCAACACACGCACCATGCACAATCACAATCAAGCATTCCGACACACACAACATGCACAGTCACAATCAGGCATTTAAATACGCGACATACACAATCACAATCAAACATTTCAACACATATGACGTATACACAATTATAAATAAACATTTCCAGCACCCATCCCTTTCCATGTCATGCAGTGCCCTCACGACCCTGCCTCTCCAAAGTCTACTGGGAGCACCCTGTCGCACTAGGTGCCCCCAAACCGGGTCGGTTCTTGAAGAGAGTCGTTCAAGGCCGACACCCTTGACACACACAAACAGACGGTGGAGAGCGCGCCCCGTGGGACGGAGCGTTGTTGCTGGAGGTCCTGGACAGGGATTAAGACCGTCCAGCCAATTCCACGGGCCTTTCCACCAGTACGTGGCCTCAACCAGTGCGTGGTCCCAACCAGTGCGTGGCCCCAACCAGTGCGCGGTCCCAACCAGTGCGTAACCCCAACCAGTGCGCGGCACCAACCAGTGCGCGGTCCCAACCAGTGCGTGCTCCGGGTGAAGCCCCCAGGAGGAGGGAAAAGGTAACTAGGAAAAGAAGAAAGGCGGGTACTGGAACCCCGCAGTCAGTACAGTCTGACCCATGCTGTTAAACCCTAACAGCCACTCGCATGATGGGCGAGGGGAGGTCTACTAAACACACCAACAACACCAGCTCAACACAGACCTGAGCATAACGCAGCAAAGCAACCAAATCAGGAGTGTTCGTTAAAGTCTTCTCATACGAAGCAGGTAAGAGACTGCATTAAATTAACAGGCTATAAAACAAATATGAATTATCTTCATCCTTCTCTCACTCACGTTTAACATTTTCCTTTCTTAGGAACTGAACTAATAGAGTAACCATGGCTCTACATCTGCCACCACATTTGCAAATAATAATAATGCAATGGCACAATTATCCCCACATTTTATAGCAACATTTCAAACTAACACAAATCTCCAACCACGCATCCAAACGACTAATCATGCGTACGCACGCTCGCGAACATAAAACTCGTTCTCCTTGCACACACAAACAGATGGTGGCCGAAGAATAGGAGTCCGGCGAATGTGACAGGGGTGGACGAGCGAGACCAAGCAAGTACCAACCCTGAATCATCAGGTTCTCTCCCATCCCCACCGACTACCGCATCACCAGATGCATAAAAAGGAGAAAGAATTTTGGATATAATTTAGAATGGCCAGGTTAAAGATTGAGTTAACCATAAAAGTGGTCTCAAACAATATTTCTTTTATAATTTTGAAAACAAAAGAGAATTGCGCAAAAGAGAAGAATTAGCCGGCTAACAACAAAAACCCAAAACGAACAAACCACGAAACTGGGTGACCCAAGTGGCGGGTCAAGCGACTCTCTCTGCCCTCTGTCCAGTCGAGAGGACAGCAGCGCAGATGCGGAAAAGAGATGAAGTGATGTCTCTCTCCTACAGGCCGACTGTAGGAAATGAAGGTACCGACTGTACCTTCGACGATAAGGTGAAGAACCAAGACCGGAGCAGGCGCTCCCAGAGACATCTTCCACTCGAGTGAAGAGAAAACCTGCCTAAGCGATGGCGGCCAACATGCCACGCTACGTCACAGTGAGGATACCTCAAGCCTAAGAGGAATCTTGCACGTGCGGCAGGTGAAAAGACAGGTGAGAGGCCGATAGACAGCAGGTTCGAGAGAAAGGTACCAGCCACCCGTGAACCTGCAGGATGAATTGCACGGGCAGTGGAATTAGAGAGAGAGAGAGAGAAAGCAAACCTAACCTGAGCTGAACTACACCAAAGGTGCAACCACGCCACAAGCCACATTAAAGGACGGATATACGACAACAACGACGACAATAAATAAATGAATAATTCTACTACCCTAGGTGGGCCAATCGTCATAGACCTCGTAACAAACCCGTGACAAACCCCCCTTCTAAAAGCGTCTGTTTCTCTGAGATACAGTGCTCCTTTTAACCTTGACGCATGTGCAAATTCACAACAATGGGACTGAACCCAACCCTCTGTGACCGACAGAGTACGACAAATCCAACACAAACACTCCACGATAGACTCACACAAAGAAATACATAGTACTACATTTATCTATCGATCAAACAAACCTTTAAACAATGAAATAACAATCCGAGCCCATGGTGATTCACTACCGTTAATACCACTGAAGTGAAAACTGTCACTACACCTGATACAGAGACCAAAAGGGGACATAACCCTGGTTGACGGGAAGTGTCCCTCTGACTGATTTCTCGGCTGAGATAGTCAGCATCCGTATTGCTGGAACCCTTGATATGGCGAAAAGTGAACGCATGACTCTGCAGTTCCACTGCCTAACTCATGAGTCGACGACAGACAGGCCGGTTCCGGTCCAGGCACTGGAGAGGTTGATGATCGCTCTCCAGTACAAACTTCCGGCCGTGCTTCTTCCTGGTCACGCCAGTGTGCGTCCAAATCTGCCGGAGAGCCACAGCAACAGTAGGGACATCGATAGTCCTAAGCGGGACAGCCTCTGGATATCGAGTCGCATAGTCTACCGCTACCGAAATGTAGCGGTGACCGCGATCGGATGGTGGATTGATGGGTCCCACCAGGTCAACCCCAACCTTGCTGAATGGCTCCCCAACCAGTGGCACTGACCCTAGGGGAACACGCTTCAAGCGACCCTTAGGTGTTGTCCGTTGGCAGACATCGCAACTGCGGCAGTACTGTCTAACCTGAGAATTCATTCCCGGCCAGAAGAAGTCACGTCTTACTCGCTTGAGAGTCCGCTTTGAGCCCATATGGCCTGCCATGGGTGAATCATGGGCCTGCCGGAGAACAGATTCTCTCAAGCTTTGGGGAACGACTAGCTGCTTGGCCACCCTATCTGCCTGAGTGACAACCCTAAAGAGGATCCCCTTGTGGAGCTTAAAGCTCACCTTGGCGTGTCGGCCCGACTGAGCGGACGACCCACCAGTTGTCGCAGGCGTTGGACATCCAAGTCCCTGGCCTGAAGACGGATCATAGTAGCAGGATCAGCCCTGGCCAGAACCTCGTCAGAGATCGGCTGTAGAACGGACGCAATTCCTGTTCCTGCTTCTTAGCTTTGGCGCGTGTGGTAACTCCCACACACGCCTGTACGGCAGATCCGTAGACACGGACTGACTGCGTCCGTCCGCAAAGGTGATAGTATTCCCTATGAGAAGGGAATACATAGGTCGCTCCACCGCGATGGCCCATACTTCGCCACAGAAGTAGGGGTGGAGATGGAAATAAGTACAGAAGGACGGGTGGAGGTAAAACCAGCCTCCAACCCGCACACATCATAACTGGCGCCCCGCCGAGCCTCAGGGAAACCAAATCCTTGTCCACAAAGAGCGTTGATGCTCCCGAGTCCCTGATGGTGTCGACCAAGGAAGAACCAACAACAGAAAGAAACACCGGGCACTCTGTACCACCAGAAGCTGGGATGGAACCCACGTTAGCCGAGGCACGAGGACGCTGGGAAGGACTAGCCCCACGACTACCGGCGGCTTTAGGGCAATCTTTCCTAATGTGGCTGGGACGACCACAAAGAAAACAGAACCGGGGTGCTGAAATCCCCGATGAACTGCCTGCCTTGTTCAACCCGCTAGCAGTCGTCGGCGCCTTATTGCCACTAAATCCTGTGGGGGGCTTCCTGTCCGTATCTGGGCGATGCCCATAAGCTCTGCGAGCTTCAGCAAACACCTCAGCGGTATGAATCGCAGCCGCGAAATCCTGAGGTGCTGTCTCGCCTATACGAATCCTCAACTCTGGGACACAGTGTTGGTAAGCTGTTCGATGAGAATCAGATCCCCCAGCTCCAGCTTAGCCAACTGACGCCAGTACCCTAGCGTTTTGCGCAGCCTATCTCCGAAGTGCACGAAGGTCTCGTCGTTATTCTTTTTCATGGACCTGAACTTCCTCCTGTACGTCTCTGGAGTAAGGTGGAAACGCTTACGCAGAGCCAACTGCATGTCTGCATAAGACGCGCCTTCATTTAGAGTGAGGACACACTCCCTCGCAGTACCCGACAATCCAGAAAAAAGGTGCATGGCCTTTTGATCCTCAGACAATTGGTATGAACTAGCTACCTTGTCAAAATGCTCTAAGATCATATCAGTGTCTTCACTAGGTCTGAACTCTGGAAGCTTTAATTTTGGGCCTCTAACTCTATCGCTTGCCTGTCGATCAACCCCCTGATTTACAGATGCGGGAGTCCGCGAAAGAAGCTGTTCCATCTCTTCCCTATGCAGAGCCTCCATCCTGTCTAGCTCTTCCCTACGGAGGGCTTCCTGTCTGACAGCCTCTTCCCTACGCAGAGCTTCCTGTCTGGCAGCCTCTTCCCTACGCAGCGTAGCCTCTTCCTTACGCAGAGCTTCCTGTCTAGCAGCCTCCTCTCTGCGCAAAATAGCCTCTTCCCTACGCAGAATTTCCTGTCTGTCAGTCTCCTCTCTGTGCAGACCCTCCACCCTATCTAGCTCTTCCCTCCGCAGGGCTTCCTGCCTGGAAGCCTCTTCCCTACACCGGGTTTCATCCTCTCATCGCTGTCGCTCCAAGAACATCAGGAGGGAAGCAATGCCCCTTGGCAGGATTCACCACTCCTGACACGGGAGGATGGACCCGTTTGACCCCGTCCCTTGGGTCTCGACTTTCCCTTTGAGGAAGTCTCCCCGGGCGTACTCCTTACGAGAGGAAGCATGGAGCGGAGGGGGTTTCGGTTTTTCTGCGACTCAACAGAAGCCCACAGCTGCTTCGCTATACTCGACGCTTCCGAGGGGAAGTGCCAGTCGGGGTCTTCAGCAGAAAGACCCAGAGAACGGAAAAGGCCGACTCTAACCACTTTAAACCCTCCACCGAGTTTTTGGGCGAAAGTGGCCTAAAAGCCGCCTTTTCCTGTGGCGGAAGAGAGAGAGAGAGAATCCCCGGCAGACAGACAGACAGACAGAGAAGAGAGAGACAGAGAGAGACAGACAGCAGACAGAGAGGCGGGCAGACAGACACACCACACACACACACTCTTTCTCTCTCAATTAAATGACATAAAATCCCCCACACTTCTTCTGACTAATTTCCACCTACAAACTTTGTACACGGGGCTGAAATCTGATCACTTAATTTACGGCTCGCGGCAGTTTGCCCCTAGCCTGTGCTTTTTTAAACGAAGCACACTCGGTCGGGTTGCAATGGGTTGCATCAGAAATTCGAGATTGCCACGCGAAAAAAACCATCGAGGCTGTCACGCGACACAACTGGGCTGTCATTGTTGTTGGAGCTCTGCACAAAGAAGGCTGTGTTTTGATTGCGCTCTGGTGTGACCACTGTGTTTTAATTGTGTTTTTTTTAAAATGGCAAAAACGTTACTGAAGAACAGGTTTGTTTTCGAGGCCATTAATTTTTATTTAACTGCATGTTGAGTATTTGTTGAAAGAATTAGTTGAGTCAGTCAGTGAAGGCAAGCCAACTATTCACATGTCTGCCCGCCCGAGCGTTTTGCTAACACGTTCCTCGCATACAGCGAGAGCCGCCTCTTTCTCTGTTCTTCATTGCGTTTAAACTGGTAGTTTTTCTTGAAGGTAGGCGAAGCATGTTGTGAAACCGGAAGACTATCTTAAAAGGGTTTGTTGGTTCAAGGAAATGACAAGATGTAGCTATTTTTTAATACGTGTTTGACTATTGATGAGAGGGTTCTTTATCTAAAAAATGGCGCTGCATTGTTGAAAGTTGGCCGAAGCAAACAAACCATCACGCGTTGATTGTTGGGGCTGGTTGAGACAGCTAAAGCATGTTTAAAAAACATGGCGTTCATTTCTTACACGGCTGATTTGTATGCTAAAAACCCTATATTTAAAACATTTTTGCTGTTCCCCCCAAAGTAAAAAAATGTTCTCAGTTTGTATTGGACTTGATTGATTGTTAACTACAGATTCAGTTCATGTGGCAGGTGATCTGTGTTTTAAAGATGTGTATACTTTTCTACTTTTTTAATTCTAACCAGTTCATCTCCCTTTAAGTGTGCCCTTATGCAACTAAAATGGGATTTTGAATGTTCTGGCAAACAAACTAGATAGGGTTAGCAGACCTTAGTACATCTATTAGTAGGAGAGGAGTATGTGTGGCCCCGGCACTATCTTCATATAAATGCTCTAAATATACAATGATGGATGTCCCTACTACTGGCGATTAAGCCGCCATAATTGCTGTAACCTCTGCTAAAGCAAGTTGCAAGCGTCCTACCACTGACGTAAGATCTATTTTTAGATACCCTCACTGCTGGCCTGGCATTTTGCCAGCATTGATCCGGCTAGAAAGCACCCAAGCAATACGGGGTTTAAATTTAGGCGAGCTCGCCTGATTGACCTAGAAAGCGCTGCAGGCCTCCCACTGACGTAAGATCTATTTTTAGATACCGCTCATGCAGGAGCGGTCGGGGCTGTTTAGAGTTGGCTGGCGCGCGACTGTAGACCACTGCACCCTTTACCACTGACGTAAGATCTATTTTTAGATACCGCTCATGCAGGAGCGGTCGGGTTGTTTAGAGTTGACTGCCTTGAATTTCCCCCAAGCCTTAATGATTTGTAAAATATTGCTGTGATTACTGGCTTCACGGGCTTCGCTTCAACGTCCTGCTTCAACTTTTTTGGCTGCCTTCGGGCGGCCACAGAATGTACTTTATTCAACTGTCTTGTTTATTAAATAAAGCTTTTTTTGATAAATGCACTTGGTGGCTGCCCCCCACCCCCACCCCCGCACGCACCGTCCCCCCACCCCCACCCCACGCACGCACGTCCCCCCACCCCCACCCCCGGACTGTCTATTGTGTGTTTTTTGTTTGTTGTTTGTGTTTGTTTTTTGTTTTGTCCTGCCCCCACGCATGCACACCCCACCCCCACCTGCCCACCCCCCCCCCACGCATGCACACACTCAAGTTCCTTCTAAGTTTTAACAAGTTTTCTTAAGTTCTTACTTAAGTTACTTCTAAGTTGTCCTTAGTCATTCTCAAGTTATCCCCAATTCTTACTTAAGTTACTTCTAATTTTTTAAATTTAAAGTTGCCCCAAGTTTTTAATAAGTTCTTGATCAAGTTCTTTTTAAGTTTTTAAATAAGTTTTGATCAAGTTCTTGATAAGTTCTTGATTAAGTCATCCTTTAAGTACAACCAAGTTTTATTAAGTTATTTATAATTATTAAAAAAATACAAGCTATGTTTTTATCTTAAATAGTAGATGTCTAATATAGTACACACACGCCTCAAAAAACGTGTCATCGTTGAGGATTGTCTTGCTCAGCGTTCTCTGCATAGATCTTAATGAGGTCTTACATCCGAAGCAACCGCATTGATTACAATTCGGGTCTATGGAAATGTCTTTTATAGACTCCAGGTCTTTATTTATTGACTTCATCATTTTATAATCGCCTGATCTATTTTTATAAAAAATTTAAAATTAAGTTTTTTAAAATATTATTCCATTTGAAATGGATCAAAATGATGCTTTGTTATTGGCGGTTTTGGCGTGCTGTTGTGTTCGGCTTCTGTATTTTTGCGGTGGAATTGTTTGGGCTCTTGTTTTTTCCACGTTGTTTATATTTTTATAAAACCCTAATAACCGCCCCCAGCAGCAGCAAGAGCACCAAAAATGACAACAGTTTTTTAAATTCAAAATTTTAATGAAGACTTTGGGGCCCTTGTATCACATGGAGTTTTTATAGCTGGCATTGAATCAACTTGTTCTGGCGTTGGCGGCGTTATTTTTCATGATGATCATATTCTGTAACATTAAATTTTTTTTGTCTGTTCCACTCTGCTAATTTTTTTTCCCGCTTCAACAGCCCAGGGTTTTTAATGGTCTCCACCTGATTCAGCGTTTTCTCTGATTTTCTGGCTTGGTTACTTTTTCCACCTAATTCAGTGTTTTCTGATTCTGCTGATTTTCCAGATCGTTCATTTTGAAGGGAAATGAAATCTATATGATTAAAAATTATTAATCCCATGATTAATGGGGGATAACAATGTTCCAAATCTATGTATAAAACACACCCTAGAGATCTAATGACTTTGTTAAAACTGGGTCTTGCGTTAAATCATACGTAAGATCTTGTTCAGAATCAATGGGAGCAAATCTACTGACTAGTTTAGTGTACAAACTAAGAACCGTTTGCCCCACACTTTTCACCATTCTAGACCCGCTGCGCTTCATACCCGTTATGATACTTTATAATGTCTTGTGAAGACATCTGTTGAATCTGTTCAATGCTGAATTCAGTTCCGAGGAACTGTTTTGTTTTTCCACACGCTGCCAAAGAATACAACCTCTCCTTTTGGGGGATAACAGCTTGGCCATCAACTTGGGCATTCATAAGTTCGGGAAAGGGTTTTGGCCGCCTTGTAGCTGTAGGAATCATCACTGTTCATGTTTTTTATTAAATTATAATTATTTTATTTATAAAAATGACACCGAAAAAACTGTTACAACCTTGTATACCATTCTGCTGTTATTGGTGGCCTAAGTGTAGGATACTCAATGCTTGGTAAAAGCTTGTTAAGAATTAACCCGCAGATCTTGGCAAACTAGACTTTGAGGATTCAGCAAGCTGATTGCTATCATTGCACTTTCGGTTGCCACGAAAAATTTTCTAGTTAAGCAAGGAATAATTCCAGACAATAAATATGTAAGAAAAAAATACATTTATAAAAATGGCTTCACTCGCAATAAAGTAGGCGGCGCTGTGGTGAATGCGCTTGCTTTTAGCGGAAGTAATTTCGCGTTTAAATAAAACTGCGGGATGACGGCGAGAGAAAAAGACATAAAAAAGCTATGGAGGAACTAGCAGCTGCACAAGACGCCTATGAAAAACAGAGACTTGAGCAGTTAGATTTTTTTAATGACACACTGAAAAAACAGGGGCATGCACTTACACATTTAAAAAAGTTGATCAGCAATAAAACAATATTATCTAGTAACAGGCAAACCAATCGAGACATTGCCCCACCAAATTCAGTGACTTTATCAACCACAGAAAAACAAAAAAATGCAAGAAATCGGGTTTATTGTCGTTTGGGATGACCCTTGTGTATTTTGTTGCACATAAATTGGGTGAATAAAAATGAACAAAATCTTTATTCACCCCAAAAGGGTATTGGAAGGGTATCACAGCAATACAAAAGCTAAGCCAAGCGGCAGGAGTCAGTGAACAAACAGCAAAAGAGGTTATCTAAACAAGCGATTTGGCAAATTTTTTACCTGCCCCTAGACGAATACAGAGACCACACTTTGTCAATACAACTCCAAACGACACCCATCAAAAGGATCTTCTATATTTACCCTCTGATAGGGTTAGACGAAAAGATTTAGTACGCACTCACAGTCATTGACATGGCTTCAAGATACAAAGATGCGGAACCCTTAACACAAAAGAGCGCTTCTGTGTTGCTGTCGCTATACAATGATATACCAACGAGGTCCTTTAACTTACCTCGCATGATTCAAGTTGATGATGGAAAAGAATTTAAAGGGCAAGTGAATCAATTATTGTTAAAACATAGAGTTACCATTAAAAGAGGGATCCAGGAGTCACAGATCACAGGCTTTTGTTGAAAAAATTTAAAAACAGTTACTGAAAGACTTTCTCCTACCAGTATCACAGAGAGCTTATTGACAATTCCGCAACACAGAATGGGTTAGAAGACGCCCCAGTTTTGCGCGCAATGAATAATGAAGAATTTAAAGGGCTAAAAACCAGTACAAGCAATCAAAGAAAAACAATAAATGTTGCTGAAGACGTCAGTTTATCCGGCAAACTATTACCCTTTGGTTTGAAAGTAAGGTACCTTTATTTACCGGGAGAAGCAGAAGGGGACACTCGCCCTCAGGGCAACCGATCCCCTTTGGGGTTTGACCCGTATGAAATAAAAAGAATTGTAAAGATGAATCCGCCGTGTATTATTACGAGAAACTGACACAACAAAACAACCCGCTCCTCAAAGATCTTTTGTGAAAGAAGAACTGCAGATAATTCCGCCAGACACAGTTTTCCCCTTTAATTAATTTACGGTTCTCCAGTGCCCCAAATTTCATATGAAAACTCTGGATTAACAAACACCCGTTTTTGTGTTTGTTCTATCTAATGACTTCTTTTTTTACAACATTGTTTTTGATCTCATGTAGATTAAAATCGTATTTTACGTTGTCATGATGAAAAGTCTTATTGCCAACAATGCTTCTTTGTAGTTGTCATGTGATAGTTTGACTGCACAACGCTGCGAGATATTCCCTTTGCTTTCTTAATGATTTTTCTCCGGCTCGAATACTGTACATTTTTGACCCTTAACCCCACATACTCCTTGATCACCTTTCCAGATAAATTTATCCTTCATCTTTCCTAAAACCTTCTTATTAACGGATGAATGTAAAGGCGAGTCTTTTGGATAATCAGATGTGTCGTTTCCCCCCCGCATGCCCTTTAGCCACTTCCATTTCCATGTCTTTATAGTGTCTTCAGTGGGGATATCTATAACAAAACTATCTGTATCTGTGTAAAATACTCTGGACTCGGGATACGAGGGCTTAAAGTAGTCTTAAAGAAATTCTAACATCAAAAGTTTTGAAAATTTTTCTAAAACGAAAACCCCCGAAAAAAAAAGGTTTGTCAAATTTTGATTTTTCTTTTTTTCTCTTATAAAAAAAAAAGATGATCATGAAATTTTCTAAAGTCCTGAAAAATTTGGGTTTTGAATTTAAAGCTTAATTGCTTCGTTCTCTTGGTGCCCAAATTGACATCTTTGGGGTTTGTGGGGTTCCCCATAGTTTTTTCCAAAACAGCTTTTTGTTCATCGTTTGGGAAAAGTTTTTTCTGAACATCTGGGTTTTGGGGTTCGGAGTTTCAGTGTTTTTCATGATGTAGGGGTTTTCATGAAGGGTTCTTGATCTAAGCAATTTGCGATGAACTGCTGTCAATTTTAAAAACCCATGTCTTAAAAAAATTGTAAAATTCTGAAATGCCCGACATTTTTTTTTTGCCTCGAAGTTTGGGGCAAATTTTAGGCGGCTCCTGGGATCCATTTTAGACTTTCTGCTGCTTTTGGAAGTCATTATGCGGTCAGGGGAGTTCCTGGGGATATTCAAATTTAACTTTTTAAATGAAACCCCCTGTTGATCAGGCCCCAAACTCCCTAAACCACTTTAAGGCCTTTTGAATATTATTCGTCCCTGTTACTTCTTGAAGTTACTAATGGAAGTGATTGCCCATTCCCCAAACCAAAACGATTGTTTCCCTTTCAAAATTTCATGAGATAGTTAGCCCTTTTACTCGGACATAGTCGTCCAAGTTTTTTGTTTTTTTGCTTTCCCGTAAGAGCGACGCCATACAAATTTCCCCCCCGCAATCCTTTTTTTCAATCATCGGCCCCTTTGGGTAAATCTGACAAAAAAATCAATTTTACTCCAAAAAAACTTTAAGAAAGCGTCCCACTCATCCCGGGCGCAAAAAATTAATGCGGGGGATCCAAGCTGTAATTTTTTTCATGCAGGTCTTTCTAAAATTTTAAAAGACGTCCCCAACAAACATACACTGCCATCAGTAGGAACCCTGATGCCCCTCCCATCTTTTTAAACACCCCCAAACCCTTTTGCCAAGCATTTTGACATGCGGTAATCGGGGTCGCTGATGCCTTTCCCTAAGACTAAAAAAAACCGCCTTTAGGAGGAAGCGCCCTCTTCGTAAAACCCTTTTTCCCAAACTTTTTCCAGGTACCAAAAGGGGTAAACCCCTTTTCTAACTAAGTTGAGTCAAAATTTTTTTTCCGTTATTGGGCGGGATTTTAAAGGACATAGCCATTGCCCCTAAGACCCCTCATGTGCTGCATAGAGCTAGAAAGACTTTTTATTTAAAGTAAAACACATGTACTTTTCTGATGACTGTGAAATTGCATGCCCCCAAAGGGCCCTTTGGTTACTGTTTGCATTAAAAGGTTTTAGAGCAAACCCGAAAGGGTTGTAAAAGAATACGGGCAGTTTCCCAAGCCCTTTGGGATAAAACTTTAGTTGAAGATTGCTTTTACTGTGCGCTGCCCTCAAAATTTCCCCACAAATGTGATAAAGGTCTCTTACTGTGGGGTTAAAACTCTTGGGCGTTAGCTTTTAAACCCGCAAACCCAAAACAATGTGGGGTGAGTCAACTGTTTTTTTGGTCTTCGGGAGGCATTTTTTTTCCCCAGAAAAATTCAGATTTTAAAAAACCGGGTATTGCGCACTTGTTTGCAGGGTTTTTAAAAATGTTTTTTCCACCCTCGGGTTCCTCTATAAAATTTCGGGGTTCTGAAATAAACCCCTTTCCAACCTAAAAATTAATAAGGCAAATAAACAAAATCTGATGATTACTCATTAAGACTTTTTTTGGGAATTTTTTGGTGCGGGCCCTTCATAAGGAACAAAAAGCGACTCGTTTCTGCGTAAACAAAGTATGGACTTTTTGAAAGCCTTTTTCCATTCTTTAAAACTAACTTTAGACCTGGCGGGGGCGTTTTTAGTTTTTTGTCTTCCCAGTTACAGAATTTTTAAAAAATTTTTTAAAAATGTTCAAGCGCGGCTTGAGGGGTTGGGAACCCTTTTTAAAAACATTTTCTACAAAAAATTTTTCCTTGTTATTTCAGTTTGAAGTTTTGCGCTAATAATCTCTCATTGTGCGTTCAATTTTAAATGGGGCCCCCCTGCGGGCGAAAAAAAATTAGGAGAAAAGTCCAAATTTTTTTGGGCGGGTTTCGCCTATTGTTGGACTGTTTTTGGGGACATTTTAATTGGAAACCAAAAATTTGTTTCCTCATCCCATGGTATACTTAACAGTTATTGGGTTTTTTGCGCTTCAAACTGATAAATTTGGTCAACACTAACAGGAAAGGATTTTCCATTAAAGTTAAGATTTTTGGTGTATTGCCGATAGTTAGTCCTCCTCTGCGTGTTCGGGGGACAGATGCACCCCCTTCCCAAAAAAGCCCCACTTAAAACCATTTTTTGTCTGAATTTTTTATGTTTAAAACTGCTCTTTTTTAAAAAACCAACCCTCCCGAGGTAGGGGAATGTAAGCCTTGCCTATTTTTGGGTGCAAAACTTAGCCTTTTTTAAAATCAAATCTCTAACCCCTTCCCCTCTGACCAACCAAGCCTCTCTTTTTAGTTTTCTTCAGCACAGCGTCAAACTGTGAAAACCCCGTTCTTTGGCCCAACCGGGTTTAAGTCATTGCAGAAAGAATAGCGTTTTTTGGGTGAAACCCAGACTTCTGGGAATTTTCTTCTTTTTTACAAGTCGTTTAAAAAACAGCTAACATTATTTTAAAACTGGGGGGTCTTTTTGGTTTTCCTGGAACTTGAGAAATAGCATAAAAAACCCCACTTGCCTGACGTTTTTTTGGGTCAATGCCTTTTTCAAAATAAATTATCATTAAGTGCTCTTGATAAACGTTTCTCTCTGGGCTTTCCTTTTAAAAAAAATTCGCCCTTGCCCTTTCTTATATCTTCCATGCTGTCTTTTTTTTCCCTAAGCCAACATATTTTTTTTAAATTAAAAAAAAATAAAACTTAATAAACCCAATATCAAACGGTCTTTTTCCCTTAGACCATAAACAAAGTAAAAAACCCCTTTTTGGCGTTTTTTAATGTAACTGTTTAGAACAGATTTTAAATTTTCTCGTTTATTTTTTTTAAGCTTCCCTTTTTTTTATCTGCTGGGCGTCGGGCCCGGGTTGAAAAAAATTCCCCTTTCGCCTTTCTTTGAAGATCAAATTTTTTGTCTTTTTTTAGTATCAAAATGGGGCCTGTAAACGTTTAAAATTTCTTCATCCGGGATGTTTGGGGGTCAAAAGCGTTTTAAAATTTTTTGTCATTTTAAAAAACGAACAAAGTTTACCGTTATTGGGGTTAAACCATAGCTGTGTTTTTTTGGGAAAGTTTAGTTTTTAAATTTTTTGGGGCCAGCCGCATTTTAAAACTAATGAAACACGGGCCCCCCGGAGAGCAAAAGGACAAACCCCTAAAAGGTAAAGTTTCGGGTGCGCCTATGCCCGTTGCAAAGGGGCCTTTACACTCTTTTTCCTGCGATGGGGCGCTTAACCACTGTTCCGGGTTTTACCATAAAAAAATAAAAAAGCTTTAAAGGCAGAAAAAAATACCTTCTTTGGGTTTTGCTGTATTTTGGGGGGGTCCTGCTGAGTTTTTGTTGCATTTGCGTTTTGTTGGTTAAAACCTAAAGGGTTTTTTAAATTAGGGCTTTTTATAACAGCAAAATTTGCCTGCTAACTCTTCTCTTGGCGGCGCGGGAGGCACTTTTTTGGATAAACCGGCAGCCCATGCTTTTTTTTTTTTTTATTAAAAAAATTTAGAAGGGGGTTTTTTTTTTTAAATTCTGTTTTTAATATTCACCCTGGGCTCAAAAATTTAAAAAAAAATTTACATTTAAGGGTTTACCGGCCCTTCCCTTCCCCAAAAATTTAAATGGGGGTTTTTTCCCTTCCCTCCCCGGGTTTTTCCCCCCTTCCTTTAAAATTGTTTTATCCCCTTTGACCTTAGGTCAACCCAAATTAAACCCGTTTTTGGGTTGTTAAAAAAATTTTTCCATCAAGCCCCTTACACTGTAAGGTGTGATCTTTGGGCCCCCAAGGTCAACTGGGATTTCTACCCTCCCCCCTCCCAAACAGTTTTTTATTTCGTAAAAATTGATGAAAAGGGTTTAAAAAGCCCGTAGAATAGATTTGGTTGGACTGCCCCAATCGGTTTGTACTTTCGTTTTTTTTGGGGTTTTAAAAAACTTTCACTTCCTCTTTTGAATGGTTCTTACTTCACACAGCAAAAAAAACCTTTAAGCGTTTCTTGCGGGGGCACTAAAACAAAAATTCCATATAGGGTCTGCCCTGCTTTTGGAATTTGTTGAAAAAAATGAATCATTTTTTCGTAATTATTGCAAATTTTTGCTGATATTGTTTTTTCAATCACCCTTTGGTTTAAATTAGGGTTGCTAACAACGTCAAAACTTAACGAGATGTCGAAATGCTGAAATTTTGTTTCGGTGTCGGATATTTGAAAACCCCTTTTGTATTCATTAAAAGTTATTCATAGGGACAATCTTTTTTAATGCCCCTTTGAAAGGAGGGGTGCATGCGCTTTTAACAACCAAACTAAGGGAATGGAAAAGCTTTTTCCAAACCAAATTTACACCCACATATTTTTTTGGGCCGCCCTTTTGAAATTTGGCGGAAACCTATTCTAGGGTTTTAGTTTCTTTTCTTTTTCCGATTCCTTGAAACGCAAAGTCACCCCCTTTTTTTTCCCCCAGTTGGGCCCATAATCAGAATGGGTTTTAAAAATATTTTCTGCTTTGTGTAAAAAAAAATATCTCTTGCCCCTCAAGTTTTATGAAATTTTTTAAAGGGTTTTCCCCGCCCCAGTTTTTCTGTACAACGTCCTGTTTGGGTCGGGTTGTAGAAGCGAGCGCTTTTTTTGAAATAAGGCGCGCAGAGTGGAAACAACACTCATTTGCCCCTGGGCGGAAAATTTGACAGTAAGAATTTGTTTCTGCATAAATTAGTAATGGATTATTTGGAACAGTAATAGTCCGCTTATTTCCCTTCACGCCAAAGGGTTCTTTCAGTTTTTCTATGCGGGCAAGAATCGAGCCCTGTGCTTGTGACATTTTTTTTTAAAAAAAAATAAAAAATTTTAAATTTAATTTTTTAAAAAACCCTGGAGGCATTGAAAATTTTTAGAAGATTATGTGTTTTTTTATTTCCCGGAGACGACTGGGGAAATGAAAAACCCCTTTTACAAAGGCATGCTCAGCGTTTTCCCAAAAAGGCGTGAAAATTTTAAAGGGGGGAAAATAGCTCGGACAAATTTTTCAAAAATTTAGGTCAAGAACCCCCAATTTTTAGACCCAAATATTTTGGGAAATTTGAAGTGGGGCATTTGTTTTAAAGGGCGATCAAGGGGGAATTGGGTTCGGCTTACAAAAATAAACCAAACCATCAAAGGGTTTTTAAACCAAAAGTAAAAAATTTTTACAAAGACTCATGTGAAAGATCAAAAAACGCCCTTTGGGATTGCTAGACCAAAATTAGATAGGGAGGCAGGGTTTTTAAAATTCAAAACCACTACAAGAATCCCCCAACCCTAACCCCAAAAACAAAAAATGGATTTAAAAAATTAAATCAATCGGGGAATGAAATAATAAATTTCCAAAGAAGCGAAACCATTTTTTTTAGAAGAAACAGCATTAAAAGGGGCTATACACGACTCCCCCCTGCCCATGCGAGAAATAGCGGGCCCCTTATCTTTCTTTTTAGAAAAGGGTCAAGGGGGAAAATTTAAAAAACAATTTTTTGCAAAACTAGGGGGGAAAACTAATGAGCAAAAAAAGAGAAAAAGAAAAATTTGTTGAGGCGATGACGCCCAAAATTGGGGCCCGAATTTAAAAAAAAAAAAAGGGCAAAGACCCAAAAAAAATCTTGAACCCAAAAAAAAAATCAGCAAGACTGAAGTGACGACTAAATAACCGAGACCCAATTACGAAATTTTTTGAGCAGAATAAGAGAAACCCATCCAAATGAATTTTTTTGAAAACACAACGCCCAGCCAAGAAAGAATTTAAAAAATGTTTAGAGGGGCAAGGGGTTTTACATTAGCCAAAGCGTTATAAAGGCCCTTTGGGGGTATGCAAAAAAAAGTACACTGGTGTTGGCCCCCAATTTCCCCGGCCCCGGCCCGGTGGCCAAAAGTTCAGTACCCTCCCCGCCCCTCGCCTCCCCCCCCCCTGTAAATTCCTGGAGGTTTTAAAAAACAGCTTTATCCCTCTTGCGGTTTTTTTAAAAAAATTGCCCCCGGGGAAAGCTATAACTCCCCTTTTCCCCATATTAGGGGGGATTGTCAGTGGCTTTTGATTTCTGCAACAAAGGGAGTTCTTTAATTTGGGCCGGGGCAAATTTTTTGGGGATTAGTTTTCCTTAATTGTTGGGGTTTTTATTTTTGTAAGATAAAAAACCAATTTTAAACCTTTTGCCAGTTAATCCAAAAAACAAGCGCTGGGCTTTTCAATTTTTGGTAATCGCGAAAAGAGTCCCGCGGGAGCTTTTTCTGATCTTCAATGAAATTTGGGGGTTTGGGCCCTTTAGGAAAAAAATGACTTAATCTTGGGCGTTTTTTATTGTTTGTAATTTTACTGGGGGTCAGAAAATTTTTGTCGTTTTTTCCCAACCCTTTTGGTTTTATTTCCTCTATAAAAATTTCTTTTATAGTTTATTTTTGGGACCTACTGGAGTTGAGGGGGCAGAAGGCAACATGTATAAACCAAATGCCAACAGGGAAAGTTACTTTTGTTCTTTTCGTTTTGTAAAACATTTGGTACCTTTGATACTTTTAAAAGGGAAATCACTGTAGAAATTTTTTTGGGGGGCCTCTAAAAATTTCTAAGTTTTTGTTTTGTGCCCCTTTAAAGCCAGTAGAAGGGTCCAAAGGGGGGTTTAACCGATCTTGCCCGTGCTTTTTCGACCCCAGCAAACCCAAACGTAATACGAAAAAGTCGTTTTTTTCGGTTTTAAATTCCCGCCCTGTTAGGCCCTTTTTAAAAAGTCTAAGATAAAGGTTTTCCATGGGGGTTTTTATCTCTTGGGTTTTAGGGGAACCCCGGGTCAACAGTTGTGCCAAAAAAAAAAAGATTTGAAAAGGGGGGGATGCCCGTCATAGTTTACTTTTGTGCGTGCCCCGAAAATAAAAGGGCGCCTGGCCTTGGGGGATGATCCAACTTTTTGTCTAAACCTGTCTTGATGTAAAAATTGAATTTTTGTTACAAAACCTTTTAAAAGCCCTTTTTGGCTATTTTGTTGCAAAATGGATTTTAAAAAGGTTTTTCATTTGGTAAAGGCGCTTGCAGTTCAGTCAAAAATTTCGTCTGAAAGGGGGTAATAAAAATGGGAAACTGTTTCACTGACCTTTCCAAAAGGAAACAGGGGGATTTTAAATGATTTAGCATAAAGGGCACTCCCAACCCAAATTATGCCAAAAACACAGCAAATTTTTAAATGGGGATTAAAAAGATTTGGATGACCCAAACCCCGCTTTTTTTGAAGTGGGGCGTTTTCAAAAGGGGGGTTAAGATAGGGTTTCAATGGAGTTTCCCACCTTTTTATGAAAAGAGGGAGTCCCGGGGGAAAAGCCAAAAGTTCAAGAGTATAGTTTCTTTTTTTTTTAAGTTTTTTTTGTGCGGCCCAAAAAGAATATTTTGCACCGTATATTTTAATGCACTCATTTTTAATTTGTTTTTAAAAAAAGGTTTTTTTAAAAAATAACAACCCAAAAACCGCCCCCTTTGTTTTTTGAACATGCTTTTTTAAAACGAATGCGGGGCCCCAAAACGGGCGGGGCCCATTGGAAAAAAATTTTTCAAAGTCGTTTTTTTGGTTTTTAATTTAAATGAAACCCCGGGAAAAAAGGGAGTTCTTTAAAAAAATTTTAAAAAGGAAAGGGAAAAGGGTTTGTTAAACCCGGGTTTAACCCTACCTGATGGTTATTTCGGGTTTTTTTCGCTTTAAAAAAGGGAAAAGAAAAATTTCGACATTTTCCTCAAACTTAACAATGCAAATCTAAAAACAATGTTAACATTCAAACCCGAAAGGGAAGGGGGGAAAGTAGCACATTTCCTTTTTGATGTAGAATACTAAAGGTTTAGGCCTTTTTCCCGATACAAAAGATTTAGGGTTGTGCCCGACAAAACTACTTAGAGGGAAAAAAACCCCGCTTTGAATTCCCCTTTCATTAAAAATTTTTTACTCTTTGTTCATTTTTTGGGCGAACTAAGACTGGGTGGAAAAATTAAAATGGGAAGGCCCTCAAAGGGTTTTTAAAAGCCCCTTTTTCCCTCAGGGGAAAAAGGGATATTTGCGATATGAAATTTTTAAAAAAAAACCTAAAATTTAAGTTTTAAAAAATTGTTTGTGGGAGGGTCGGATCATTTTTTATAAAAATCCCAAAAACAAAAAAAAAGGGGGGAAAAAGGGGTTTTGGAAAAAAATGTGATAACCGCACCCTTGTTTTGGGAAAAAAAATAATGCTTCTTAAAAAAAAAATGCGCGGGGGGCCCGAAGAACCAGGGTTTACATTAGCGCCTTAAAGGGGTATAACTTTTTGAATTTTAAAAAACCTTGCAGACGTTTTCCCGGGCTTTGAAAAAGAAAAAGGTGAATAGGTGCTTTTTTGGTTTTGGTACACTAAAGATGGGTGATTATAAACGCAAAGAAGGTTGGCACAACAAAAAATTTTTCCCAAAAATAGAACAATTTCGCAATCTAGAGGCCAAAAAAATTTGGCCCGTAAAGAAATTAAAAAAAGTTCGAAAACCTGGGCCTCCAAAAGGGGAAATTTGGGAAACCCTATTTAGAATGGGGGGAAAAAAATTTGGGAAATTTATTTAACCCCTTTTCATTTTTTTGCCTCAAAAAATTCAGAAAAGCATTTAACTCTGGCCCTTTTTTATGTTTAAATCTTTTGCCAGGCGGGAAAAAAACGGGGAAAAAAAATTGAAATAACCCCGTTTTGGGAAAAAAAAAGTACATCCTCCACAGAAAAGGGAAAAAGTTTTTAAAAAGGGCGCTTCTACAAAATTACAGTTTTTTTTCCCAAAGAAAAATTTGATGGGGTTCACAATGATAATTTTAAATTTCTGTCTTTTAAAAAATGAGGGCGGGGAAGGGGCGTGGGGGGCCCGTGGGCGTCCTTTTAAAAAAGGGAAATTTAATTTTGGCAAAATTAGACGTTGAAAAAAAAAATTAAAGTTACCAATCGTCCCTTCTTAAAAAATGGTTTAGGGGTATTAAGGTTTTAACAAAAAGGGAACAAAAACAAAAATTGTCTAAATAGGGGAAAAAATCTAAAAGAAATGAATTGGGTTAAATTACACATTTGACCCTTTTAAAGGGTTTTTTTTTTTACTGAACAAATTTTTAAAAGGGGGAGCATGTTAAAAAAAAAAATGGATTAGATTTTAATTTTGTTATAAAACTATGGAGCAGTTAAAAAATTTATGAAAAAAAACCCCCCAAATTTTTCATTAATTTTTGGGCAAAAATGGTTTTGGAAAAAAATTTTTATCCCCGACCTATTACAAAAAAGTTTACGCTATAAATTTTTTCATATTGGGGATTTTCTGCCCAACACCCTTTAAAAGGAACAAAGATATATGATTTGAAGGGGTTTTTATGGGCAGATGAATTTAAATATATTTATTAATTTCCCAGCAAGAAACAGGTTTTGGGGGTTTAGAACGTTTTATGACTTTTTGAAGGGGAAAGCAAACCTAATTATTAAAAAATGATGGTTTGGGGAGAAAGAGGGCATAGTTAAAACGAAAACACTTTTTTCGAAAATAGCTTTCATTTTTAAGACATGTGGGTAAAAAATGTGTGGATTTTTTTGTCAAAAATATTTTCCAGTTTTTTAAAGGGCTTTAAGGGCCCGTTAAAGATGTAGTTTTTAATTTCCCCTGAAAGACAAAAGACCATTTTAAGAATGTTTGGCGGGAAAATGATGTTATTTTAAAATGACCAGGGGAAAAAAAGGGTTAAACAAAAACTAAAATCTGAAAAGTTTTTGTAAATTAGTATTAAAAAAGGATTAACCCCGCCAAAAATAGTTTTTTTTGGAATAATCGTTATTTTTGGTTATTTACGTCTTACTTGTTTAGAGAACGGGAAAATTTGCGCTTGCGTGGGGTGTGTGTGTGTTGTCCCGCCCGCCTCTTGCTGTCTGTCTGTCTCTCTCTGTCTCTCCTTCCTGTCTTTTTCTGCCAGTAATTTTTCTCTCCTCTTTTCCGCCCCAAAAGGAAAAAAGGGGGGCTTTTAGGGCCCCTTTCGCCCAAAAACCCCGGTGGAGGGGGGAAAGTGGGTTAGAGTCGGGCCTTTTTTCCTGTTCTCTTCCCCTAGCGAAGAAGTAGTGAAAGTACTCACTGGACTATCGGCTACAGCACTGGAATAAGTGGAAGTCACTGTAGTCGAAGTACTGGTACTAATAGTAGGGACTACATTTTGAAAACCCTTCTTCTTCGACGCACGCGTCGCCATACCACCAGCACCGGACGTTGCCATGACAACAATATCCTACGGTTCTCAAATACCGGGGGAAGACAATTCCACTTGAAAAACAGATATTTTAGGGGTGTGTGTGTGTGTGTGTGTGTGGATAAGTTCCGGCTGCTCCCACTCTGGCAACACCGCGCTCCACAGCACGAGCAACAGTGCGGTGGGGCTCACCGAAAAAAAAAAAAAAAAAAAAATGTCCGGCTGCTCCCACTCTGGCAACACCGCGCTCCACAGCACGAGCAACAGTGCGGTGGGGCTCACCGGCAAAACAAACAAACTGGCAGACGGAATCCGGAGAGAGGAAAAAGTGACACTAACGTCCGATACACCCACCTGTACTCAATAACCACCCGGTAAAAAAAAACTGGCTAACTACAAAACAGGAATGACAGACTGAGTGGCAACAGAAAGGAAAGTCTTACGGCCGTATCTGCGTGAGGCACCCGGCGGAAGGAGGTCTGGACGCGGTCGATTCCCCCTGGTCTCACCTCGACTCCCCAGTCACACCGGATGTTCCTTCAGGCCACCAAAAGACTCCCTTCACGCTAGAGTCACCCAGCCAACAACCCACAAACAAACACGACAAACTGACTAAACATATACAAAATAGACAGAACTGAACAGGTACTCCGCGAAACGAGAGAGACAGTCAGAGCCCTTCACATCCCGGACGAGCCCCCACAAATGTCACGACCGACCCCTGGAGGTCTGCCCTGACAGGATCGGTCTAGACGGGAGTGAAGGGAGTGACTGACCTCACACGCCCTGCAAGAGCCCACACAAAAAAGATTACGATACAACACCCCATTTATTCACATCAACACACACAATCACAAATAAATATTTCAACACACGCACCATGCACAATCACAATCAAGCATTCCGACACACACAACATGCACAGTCACAATGAGGCATTTCAATACACGACATACACAATCACAATCAGACATTTCAACACATATGACGTATACACAATTATAAATAAACATTTCCAGCACCCATCCATTTCCATGTCATGCAGTGCCCTCACGCCCCTGCCTCTCCAAAGTCTACTGGGAGCACCCTGTCGCACTAGGTGCCCCCAAACCGGGTCGGTTCTTGAAGAGAGTCGTTCAAGGCCGACACCCTTGACACACACAAACAGACGGTGGAGAGCGCACCCCGTGGGATGGAGCGTTGTTGTTGGAGATCCTGGACAGGATTAAGACCGTCCAGCCAAGTCCACGGGCCTTTCGACCAGTACGTGGCCTCAACCAGTGCGTGGTCCCAACCAGTGCGTGGCCCCAACCAGTGCGCGGTCCCAACCAGTGCGTGACCCCAACCAGTGCGCGGCACCAACCAGTGCGCGGTCCCAACCAGTGCATGCTCCGGGTGAAGCCCCCGGGAGGAGGGAAAAGGTAACTAGGAAAGAAGAAAGGCGGGTACTGGAACCCGCAGTCAGCACAGTCTGACCCATGCTGTTAAACCCTAACAGCCACTCGCATGATGGGCGAGGGGAGGTCTACTAAACACACCAACAACACCAGCTCAACACAGACCTGAGCATAACGCAGCAAAGCAACCAAATCAGGAGTGTTCGTTAAAGTCTTCTCATACGAAGCAGGTAAGAGACTGCATTAAATTAACAGGCTATAAAACAAATATGAATTATCTTCATCCTTCTCTCACTCACGTTTAACATTTTCCTTTCTTAGGAACTGAACTAATAGAGTAACCATGGCTTTACATCTGCCACCACATTTGCAAATAATAATAATTCAATGGCACAATTATCCCCACATTTTATAGCAACATTTCAAAATAACACAAATCTCCAACCACGCATCCAAACGACTAATCATGCGTACGCATGCTCGCGAACATAAAACTCGTTCTCCTTGCACACACAAACAGACGGTGGCCGAAGAATAAGAGTCCGGCGAATGTGACAGGGGCGGACGAGCGAGACCAAGCAAGTACCAACCCTGAATCACCAGGTTCTCTCCCATCCCCACCGACTACCGCATCACCAGATGCATAAAATGGAGAAAGAATTTTGGATATAATTTAGAATGGCCAGGTTAAAGATTGAGTTAACCAGAAAAGTGGTCTCAAACAATATTTCTTTTATAATTTTGAAACAAAAGAGAATTGCGCAAAAGAGAAGAATTAGCCGGCTAACAACAAAAACCCAAAACGAACAAACCACGAAACTGATGCTTACCAGCTACCCGTGGGTGACCCAAGTGGCGGGTCAAGCGACTCTCTCTGCCCTCTGTCCAGTCGAGAGGCCAGCAGCACAGATGCGGAAAAGAGATGAAGTGATGTCTCTCTCCTACAGGCCGACTGTAGGAAATGAAGGTACCGACTGTACCTTCGACGATAAGGTGAAGAACCAAGACCGGAGCAGGCGCTCCCAGAGACATCTTCCGCTCGAGTGAAGAGAAAACCTGCCTAAGCGATGGCGGCCAACATGCCACGCTACGTCACAGTGAGGATACCTCAAGCCTAAGAGGAATCTTGCACGTGCGGCAGGTGAAAAGACAGGTGAGAGGCCGATAGACAGCAGGTTCAAGAGAAAGGTACCAGCCACCCGTGAACCTGCAGGATGAATTGCACGGGCAGTGGAATTAGAGAGAGAGAGAGAGAAAGCAAACCTAACCTGAGCTGAACTACACCAAAGGTGCAACCACACCACAAGCCACATTAAAGGACGGATATACGACAACAACGACGACAATAAATAAATGAATAATTCTACTACCCTAGGTGGGCCAATCGTCATGGGCCTCGTAACAAACCCGTGACAATAACACTAAATCAAGGGAGGCTAGAGGGGGGTTAGCACCTGACGTTTAATACCGCCTCATACAACGATAAAACATTTTTTTTCCCATTCATCCCTAGGGCTAGCGGCGGCATTGCGCCTGCCACAAAAAACGATGACACATTTTTTTTTTCTTCCCCATTAATCTAGGAGTGGTCCGTTACGCTGTCACATATTGCACCATAAAACAAATTCACCACTGTTCACTGGCTTGTGCGGGTTTAAAACGAGGACCGTGATCGAGTCAGAGACAGAAAAATACACATAAACGCAGACAGACAGAGACACAGACGGACAGACACAGACAGATAATAATGAAAAAGGAGAAGGAGGAGAAAGAAGAAGAATCACTAATTTCACTGTATTAAGAATTACTTGTATTTTCGAAATCGAACAAAAGAGTTATATCTAACATCAAATTCCATAGGCAGGGCTGTATATAAGAGTCCTCTTGTTGTCCTGGCTAATGTGCTTTGTGTTCAATGCGTATGGTCATGGAAATAAAACTGTTTAAACCAACATCAAATTCCAAATTTTCACTGAAAAATTTCAGGTTTTTTTTGTTTTTTTTCAAGCTCCTTTCCAAGCAACGTAATGATAACGCTCTGGTCCTGACCTTTATTAATAAACAACAAAAACAAAAATGCTTACCAATGAGTTATTTATCACAATTATTATTTCAGCAACAGACATTTTGCAGAAATGATACAGTTTAACATGGGTCTTATCATGTAACGTTTGCCCCTTAAAAAAAAGCACTGACCGGTGAAAGTTAATTAGAAAGGTTCTTACCTTCATTTTACGGTTTATTGTTGAGGTTTTATAACGGTATGTCCTTGGCTGAAAGATACGACATTTAATGTGACCTTCCATCACAAAATGAGTCTCTTATCACCAAACAGTCCTTTCGAAGTTTTACATGATTTAAAAACACTTTTTACGCTCGTTTTATTTGAAAAAACACATATGCAAATAAGATGTTTTGTTTTTGAGATACAGGGTTTAGAAAACGGTATCACTCTAAGTGAACCATTTTGATAAAATGAGGGAAATCTGAATGACATTGAATAACTAGTTCAGACAAGTCGAGTATGGTTGACACAGTTTTAAAATGTCACAACTGTGAGCTTTTGAACGATGTGTGTCACTTGTGGGTCCATCGTAAAACGCAGAGGGAACACGGATTGTCATGAATTTCTCTTTGTGGACATTTATTTTCCAGAGTCAGTCATTGATATTTTCACTATAGCGCTGTGACCATTCAAACGAGTATATACACGCTATCCGCAGTGAGACAAGGGGGTTAACCTTGATATGAGTGGGTCGGTTTTATGATGGTTTATGTCATTAGCTGGGGAGGGACAACATTAAATATATGATGTTGATCTACATGATGGTGATGTCCTTACCCCGTGGCGTACAACCTAGATGACATGTGTTTTGCTGGATGTTGTTGAATCGAGGAAACTTTTTTTTTTCTTTTTTGTTTGGTAACAGATAGGAGATTAAAAACCCCACTTCTGTGAGGTCTGTCACGCATTCTTTCCAAAGAAATATAACCTGCAAAAGACATGTGCAATCTGTACATACTTTTAGACACAATCTCATATTTGCAACGTTTGCCATGAAAATTTCGAACAAAAGAAAATTTCGATTACATTTAATATCGCACAACAACCAACAGCTGCGGAAGAGAAAAAAAAACAAAAAAGAAAGATTGAAGAAGGAAAACGGAGAGAAGAAAAGACAGGAGGAAAACAAGAAACTTTATCATCAATCCTGTTGGTAAAACAAAAGACTACGAATAGATCCGAGGGTGGTGATTTCAAATCAAGATGATTTTGCTCTCCCAAAATCGCGGCAGATTTACTCCGACAGCCGAGCACCATTCGCTCTGCATTCTTTTGAGGCAAGCATGAACGCTTGTTTAACATCTGCTGGGAGCATCAGGAAGACCGACTGGAACGACCGCTCAACGCCATAATTGAAGAGGCAAAGCAAACGTTTTAAAACTAATCAACCTCACCCACACAAGACAAACGATGACTATCGTTTTCTTTCGTGCATCCAGAAACAACGCGAGTCACGGACACTCCTCGTCTGATCAACAACAGACAGATATCGAGAGGTTCCTGGAAGGCATTACCGACCAATACGGTCTGGGAACACGCCAGACAGCAACATCCCCGACTCAAAGTAATGGTCCATTCCATCGCCTCAAACCAGCTTCTGTATCAACCCTCTCCGGACTACCCCACTGCTGCTGCGATTCTTCCTCCATCCTGATTCATCACGACCATCAAGGGCATCTACCCACTCGTTAAGGACGAAAACCACTCTTTTCGTACACCGAAAACCTGGGGTTTGTTTTTTCCTTTTCGGTGCATCGCGTGCCATCTAGAGCGTCGCCTAAAGTGTTCAAACACCTACCCAACTTCTCTTTGAAACAGTAATGAGAACACGGCCAAGAAAAAGAGAGGAGTTCCGGGCACGACACGCTCACCGACCTGGAAAAGGCCGAAGAAACATGTTTGGGTCAAGTTGGATGTTTCCAGATTGTGACGATCTTGCTGGTTCCTTCGACGGAGCCGAAAACGCACACTCCCCCAACACGATGAGGATCCTCATTACAAGCATCATTTCTTGCTACACCGTGGACTCTGGATCAGACCGTGCCCATCCATGTTTCAGCACCACAACGGGAGGTTCAGACGAAGTACCATTCTAACCTACTGAAAAAAAAAAATGGTTTACGTCGCATTATTCTAAATCGAAAGGGTGTGGTGCTGCCTCCATCCTCAGGACCTCCGTTTGATGTAGAAAATGGATCGACAGGTTCGTCCCCGCCCCCTATTTTCAACTCCGTGAAATGGATACTGATCCATGTTCATGGCCCTGAGTTGAGACGGGTTGGAGAAGATCTGTTCTGCTGTCTTGGAACGACAAAAAATGGACAAAAGAACTCTCATCTTTTCAAAACTTGAGTACAAGGGTAACGGCACCGTGGCTCTTTGCTCAAAGACACCCTGTTTTTTCAGAGGGTGTTCCCTGACAAATTGAGCTGTAAGGGGTTGCCGGTTCAGCAAACGCCACAATAGTTTGGTCAAGGAGTCCCTGTCTGAGGCAGTGAGGAGATTGATCAAGAGTTTCTGTATAGACAGAAGACTATGTACAGCGCGACCAACAACACGGAACGCCCTCTCTTTCATGCTAAGGATGCCATCAGGATCCCTGGACTGACGTTGAGGTACCTGTCAAGACGGCTTCCCAGAATGTCTGTTGCTCTCGTCAACGACAAAAACCAAAATCTGTGCAAGGAAATGGTGGAGGGCCATCCCTCATTTTTCACACGTACCACGAGAAGGGATGACTCACGGGTCCCAGTGAAAAGACAGTCCAGTGTTTGAAGCCTACGGACGCCAACTCCTTGTATCTGTGGCTCTAAGCCGGAATGCCCACGAACATCTTGTCCTCGACGCAAGGGAAGCAACTTTCAGCCGGAATGAAAAACGGACCGTCCACGAGAGACGGCGAGAGCATGTGCTGGAATGGTCATCCCCAAAGAACACGTCCTTCAAACTGCTCAATACAAACACAAGGAATAGTCACTGGAGGACTCCAAGATCAGGGTAACAGGTGGGACCCGAACATAGATGACCTACCAAATCCACCGATGTCTAATTCCATGGACACGAACTGTCGCGCAGACACGTGGATCACGTCACCCATTAAACGGAAGACCATAGGATGAACTTAGGAAAAAAAAACACCCAGGACATTCAGAGAGTACCCTCAGCTCACCTGGCGTCAATCTGGTACAAATCGGGATGTAGTTGGCATCCATCCGAAAAGAAGGGAAACACAGATGTATTCCATGGATGGCACCTACGTAAGAAGGATGATGTATGCAAGCTGTCAAACGATCCCCTTTTTCAAGAAATTGACTATCCCTGATGGACGACCTGATGGTAAGTAGGAGCAGAATAAGGCTAAGATCCGATGGCATCTGCCAACCAAATCGACTTCTCTCTATCAGTACCAAACCGAGGATGTTGAGTTCTAATTCGCCTGTGTCGACAGGTTCGTCCCGCCCCGTAGTTTTCAAAACTCCGTGAAATGGATACTGAGTCCATATTCATGCCCTGAGTGGAGACGGTTTGGAGAGATCTGTTTTCACCAAGCTGAAACGCCAGTTCTACCGAGAGTACACAACTGTTACCTTCTAAATCTTGTGACGCTCAACCAAGAACTCTTCGGTTTCCTGCAAAACTATCTGGACGAATTGGACCCCTCTTCCTGCGGCTTGGAACGACAAAAACATTGGACAAAAGAACTCTCAGTCTTTTCAAACTTGAGATAAAAGGTACCGGCACCGGGGCTCTTTGTCTCAAAGACACCCTGTTATTTATCAGAGGGGTGTCCTGACAAATTGAGCTGTCAGGGGTTTCAGCAAACGCCACATATAGTTTGGTCAAGGAGTCCCTGTCCTGAGGGCAGTGAGGAGGAGTGATCAAGAGTTTCTGTAGAGACAGAACGCTATGTACACCTACCAACAACACAGGAACGCCCCTCTTTCTTCTACATCAAAAGGAGGTCCTGAAGGAATGGAGGCAGCACCAAACCCCTTTCATTTAAATAAAAGCGAGTGAAACCAATTTTACTCTTCTTCATAGGTTATATGGTACTTCGTCTGAATCCTCCCCCGTTGCGTGCTGAACATGGATGGACGATCTGATCCAGGTCCACGGTGTAGCAGAATATTCTTGTAACGAGAATCCTCATTGTGTTTGGGGGAGTGTGCTTTTCGCTCCTCGTAAAGGAACCAGGCAATAACATCGTCAATCGGAAAACATCCAACTTGACCGCAAACATGTTTTCGCGCTTTTCCAGTGCGGTGAGCGTCCGTGCCCAGGAAACTCCTCCCTCTTTTTCTTGGCCCGTGTTCCTCATACCATGTTTCAAAGAAGAAGTTGGTAGGTGTTTGAACACTTTAAGCAAACCTCCTCGATGCAAGGCGTGCACCGAAAGAAAAACAAACCCCAGGTTGTCGGTGTAACAGAAAAAGTGGTTTTCGTCCTTCACGAGTGGGGTAGATGCCCTTGATGAGGTCGTGATGAATTCAGATGAGAAGATCGCAGCAGCCAGTGGGTAGTCCGAGAGGTTTGATACAGAAGCATGGGTTTGAGGCGATGGAATGGACCATCTACTTGAGTCGGGATGTTGCTGTCAGGGCGTGTACCCAGACGTCTGTCGTTTAAGGGCTTCCAGGAACCTCTGATACTTGTCTGTTGTTGATCAGACGAGGAGTGTCCGTGACTCGGACGTTTGTTTCTGGATGCACGAAAGAAACGATAGTCATCGTTGTCCTCAGTGTGGCTGAGGTTGATTTTAAATCGTTTGCTTGCCTCTCAATAATGGCGTTGAAGACGGGGCGGTCCAGTCCGGTTCTACCCTATGCTCCCAGCGGATGTTAAACATGCGTTCATGCTTGCCCTCAAAAGAGATGAGAGTGAATGGTGCCCGCTGTCGCGTAAATCTGCCGGTTTGTGGGAGCAATATCATCTTGATTGAAATCACCCCACCAACCTACAGACAGATCTATTCGTCTCTTTTGTTTTACCCCAACAGACTGAAGAAAAAGTTTCCTTGTTTATCCGCTCTTGCTGTGCGCTCCGTTTTCTTCTTTCAATCTCTTTTTGTTTTTTTTCCTCTTTCCCCGTAGCCGTTTGTTGTGAGATATTAAATGTAAATCGAATTTTCTTTTGTTACGAAATTTTCAAGGCAAACGTTGCAAAATATGAGATGTGTCTAAAGTATTTAACAGATTGCACATGTCTTTTTGCAGGTTTATATTTCTTCTGGAAAGATCGTGACTGACCCTCAACAGACGTGGGTTTTAGTCTCCTTAATCTGTTACCAAAACAAAAGAAAAAAAGTTTTCCCTCGATTAAACTGTCAATACAGCAAACACAGTCATCTAAGGTTGTACGCCACGGGTAAGGACATCACCATCATGTAGCAATCACCTCACTCTCATTAATGTTGTACCTCCCAGCTAAAGACATAACAATCATAAAAAACCCCGACCACTCATATTCAAGTTAACCCCCCTTGTCTATCTGCGATAGCGTGTATAAACGCCAGTTAGAATGGTCACAGCGCCTAATACTGAAAATATCAATACTGACCTGGAAAAAAAATGTCCACAGAAAAGTCACGACAATCCTTGTTCCCTCTGCGTTTACGATGGACCCAACAAGGACACACATCGTTCAAAAGCTCATACAGTTGTTACATTTAAAAACTGTGTCAACCATACTCACCTGTCTGAAAGAGTTAATCAATGTCATTTAGATTGTTTTTTTTTTGTTGGTTTTTTTTCCCCCTCATTTTATCATAATGGATCACTTAGAGTGGTACCGTTTCTAAACCCTGTATCTCAAAAACTAAACATCTTATTTGCATATGTTTTTTTTCAAATAAAACGAGATGTAAAAAGTGTTTTTAAATCATGTAAAACTTCGAAAGGACGTTGGTGATAAGAGACTCATTTTGTGATGGAAGGTCACATTAAATGTCGATCCTCTCAGGCCAAGGACATACGTTATAAAACGTCCACAATTAACACCGTAAAATGAAGTAAGAACGTTTCTAATTAACTTCACCGGTCAGTGCTTTTTTTTTAAGGGGCAAACGTTCTTGATAAGACCCATGTTAAACTGTAATCATTTTCTGCAAATGTCTGTTGCTGAAATAATAATTGTATAAATAACTCATGGTAAGCATTTTGTTATGTTGTTTATTTAATAAAGTCAGGACCAGAGCGTTACCATTACTTGTTTGGGAAAGGAGCTTTAAAAAAAACAATAAAAAAAAAACTGAATGTTTTCAGTGAAAATTTGAATTTGATGTTGGTTTAAACAGTTTTATTCCATGACCATGCGCATTGAACACAAAGCACAATGCAGGACAACAAGAGTCTCTTTATACAGCCCTGCCTATGGAATTTTGAATGGTTTTTTTTTAGATATAACTCTTTTGTTCGATTTTCGAAATACAAAGTAATTCTTAATACAGTGAAATTAATGATTCTTCTTCTCTTCTCCTTCTCCTTTTTCATTATTTATCTGCTGTGTCTCTGTCCGTCTGTGTCTCTGGTCAGTACTGCGTTTATGGGTATTTTTTCTGTCTCTGACTCAGATCACGGTCCCCTCGTTATAAACCCGCACATGCCAGTGAACAGTGTGAATTTTTGTTTTTTATGGTGCAATATGTGACAGCGTAAAACGGACCACTCCTGGATTAATTGGGAAAGGAAAAAAAAAATTGTGGTCATCGTTTTTTGTGGGCAGGCGCAATGCCGGCCCGCTAGCCCTAGGGATGAATGGGAAAAAATGTGTTTTAGTCGTTGTATGAGCGGGTATTACACGTCAGGTGCTAACCCCCCTCTAGCCTCCCTTGATTTAGTGTTATTGATCGTCCCCCCACATATGAACACGAAAAAATGTGTCCAACGAGGCTAAGGTTTGTACACTCTCGTAAAAGGGAAGTAAAGATCGGAGAACGGGTTGCTTCCCTTAGTCACTAGCCGAAACGACCTTGCTATGGGTGAAGCACCCAAACCAACACCGCTATACTTCAAGGCATTGCGTCCCTTGACACAGCCGAAACCCAACCATATATTGATTTGTATGAGGTCAACTGTTACTGCTAACTCATACACATCAAGTGACGTGTCAGAATCGAAAAAAACAAAACACACACATACACACATTACTCAAGTGGTACTTGGAACATGGTCTTGTTGTGAACAACATCACATTAGTCATTGAGTACACACCCAACCCGTGTTTCGAGGAATTTGGGTAAAAACGGGTGTCTGACGCACGCAGACGGGGTGATAAGGATTCATCGCAGACTATTTTGGCTGAAAACTCAACTTGCTAGGCAACAGTGCCCTAGGGTAAAACGCTGACTAACATCGCCAAAACACCGAGACATTCATTATGTCACGTGGATCAAACCAATGAAGGACGGTTTCATAAACTGACCGAGCAGGTGGCGGTGTTGTGGAATGAGGAAAAAAAACTTTAACTGGGCACTCCTGATCCAGACTGGTTATTTCGTCTCCAATAAAGCCAAGTTGCGAATGTTGCAGTTTATTGTGATTGTTTGGACAAATTTGTCAACAGACGGATTTTCAACTTTGGGGATGGATACGGATTCGCTGTACATGGCACTTAGTCATCGAAGGTTTGGGTCAAGTCGTACGACCCTCCGTGCGACAGCAGTTTTCCGTTGACTACAATCGGTGGTTTCCGAGTCCAGCTGCAGCTTCTTTTTTTGTATGATAGCGTTCCAACGTGATTGTGGTCTTGATGCTGTTCGAATAGTCGTTTTATTTTTTTTTTTTGTATCAGAGTGTGCGTTTAATCCATTATTTTTTGGAAACAGTTCCCCCACCTCCTCGGGTGTTTCCTGGGTGGTCCTTCGTTCTGTAAGACTGACTAAAGTTTAAAAAAAAATTTTGCTTTGACTTTGTCCGTTTTAAAAGCTCGAACGATCAGCGGACGGGGGGAAAAAATGTCATTTACACTAATTTTTACGATGCTCTGATATCACAAAACGATTTTTCTTTTTTGACACTTTAATATAACCTTCCAGATTCGATTATACAGTTCTATTGGGTTTGTTGTGGTGTTTTTTTGGGGGGTGTGTAACGGTTGTTTCGGTTGTGTCACGTAGCGCAATAAACAGTTTTTTCCCCTCCCTTTTATCGTATTCTTATCGAATGGCTGCGCGAGGTCGTGTATGCCAGCGTACGTATGTGAGTGTGTACACGCGCGTGCTCGCGTGTGAAAGCGTGAGCGAGTGCGTGCATATAGTATGGCGCGCATAAGATAATAAATAAAGTCTCTCCTGGCATTCAGATACTAAATAAAGTCTCTCTCTGGCATCAGATACCTGGGTCTATCTGACACCACACACATACCCGCACTGTCTCCTTTCCTACACACACACACACACTTTCGCTTTCACACTCCCCCTTACAGACTTTGAAAGGCCAGTTATCCTTTTCTTTCACTCGCAACATGGACACATACACGCGCATAGGAACAAACGTAAATAAAATAATACCGTGCGCGCAGACAGACACACGCACACAGAGAGCCCACGAGTAATGATACGAGAGGGAAAAGGAAGGGGGAGGTAGTACGCATCCGAAGTGGGTCACAAACACATAGGCACACAAACAAACAGCATACTCGCTGCCAAAAAATAAGCCAGAAAATAAAACAAGGTAAGAGGGGAGAGCCGGGGTTAAGACGTACCGATTTTCAGTCTCGTACACATCGGCGTACGCTGCGCGCATAAAAAATAGAAAAGAATACAACAGAAAACACGCTTTTTAAAAAAAATATATATATGTAAGCCGAGCCCTCCCTCCTTCTCTCTGTGTCACACACACAAACGCGCGCGTGCGCGCGCGTGAACGCGCGCATACACGCGGACACACACGCACACACACACACAGAGACGCGCGCAGACGGCGCTCGAGAGAGAGAGGGGGGAAGGGGTTTGGCACGCGCGCGCTGCACGCAGCGAAGTATTAGAGAGAGGCAGGTGAGCCGCCGCTTCGCAGCCAAATCCTCAGAATAGACCGGGTGACGTCATCGACCGAGTTTTTACGGATCAGGGGAAGATAACTCTAATCATACTTTCGCTTTCGACTCAAAACCGCGCGAGAGTGCTGGCCCCTGATGGCCGCCATCTTGTGCCGCCATTTTGCACCCTCATCCGGGTACTTTGCGTAAACAAACCGTGACCTCTGACCCCATATTCCTTCTTTCTTCCCACTCGGCCGAGATCTTGCACCCGTCGTGGGGGCAACGGGCGCATACTATACTACTTCCGGACGCTGCACGTCGCTCCCTTAGCTTGAAGTAGAGGACGGGCGTCCACAATGGTCAGGTGTAGAAGCTGTCTGGTGACGGGTTCTCACTTCGGGAGCTTGCCTCGAGGTGGTCTGCACTCGACGGGGTGACGAGTAGAGTGACAGCTTCTTCCCGCCCTGTCGTCAGCTGGTGAGTGAGCACTGCTCATGCGAGGTGCACCTTCCGGTTCCGGTGGTGAACCGAGTGCGTATGCTCACTACACTCGTGAGTCACTACACTCCCCCCAACTTTATGAAAAAGCTTTAGTGAGTGTAGTTCCCTCGCAAGAGCCCAGGTCTGGCTAGTATGCGCTTTGCCCTAACAGCTGAAGAGGTGCAGAGCATTGTTGGCAGACCGGTCCAAGAGCTCCTCCACAGGCATCGACAGCATTGGTGCCACACACTCGGCCACCTGGAAGAGCTGGTTGGGTGCAGACCACTGGCTCTTTGGGGGACGGAAATATGGAGCGTCTGTCTCCAGAAGGATGTGGTCCCGGTCCATCCCACGTAGTGCCTTTTCCTGCTCCGGGTTAAAAGACCTGGCTAGCTGCGTGAACCCAAAGTGGACATTGGGAAGGCCTCCACCCACCGGTCATGGACGTTCTCATCCCCCATGAAACAGTGAACATAAACACGCTGCTCACGGGGTAGGACCATCCGGACCAGGCACAGCGTTTGGAGTAGGCCTCTGCCCCATCATCCCCAGGCATCCCTCGGCAGTGTAGCACAACAACATGGTGGGGTGAGACCAAGGGCAGAATCCCCTGGAGATTTACAGCTTGCTGGGACCAGGTCTCAATTGACATGCTGTGGTCGAGTCCAATCTCGCCCACAGCGGCCACCCGTGCCGATGAGACAAGTTCCCGCAGCCAAACGAGGACTCTCTCCATATCCCGACCAGCCAGTCCTGCACAATGCTTGGGATGCAGCCCAACCGCCACCACCATATCGAGGGCTGACTGCTAGAACTTCGTAACTTGAATTTTGCACTTTTGAAGAAAACACAAAGAGAAAGTTTAAGCAGCGATATTTATATTTCTTATGAGCGGAATGCTTTGCAAATTCACTATGTTCAACGTAAACATATGGTGTAAAGGTGACGTAAATATGTAAAGGATAAAACAATGCCTACATCATTTTTTATGTAATGTGTAGTACCAACTGAAATAAGCATTTCAGCAGCATTTTGATCCACTGTTCTGTCCATGTTTGTACTGCTAGAAGTTAGTAACAACTGTTACTGAGATGTAGCCCACCTCGTAAGTGTACAGGGCGGTTGCACTGTGGCTGCTAGAAGTACTCAACTTGATTGCTGAATTCTAGCACGCACTATTCCGCCCTATTACCTCTAGCAGGTTCCCTTATGGCATGGGTCACTTTCAACATACTGACAAAAATCCTCAACTCGAATTAAGAAGTTTTATTAAGCTTCCTTCTGAGATAAATGGAGTGTGTTTCTAGAGATAAAACTATGCATTTGCACTTAAGTCTTTTTAGTTAAAAATATTCCTTCAACTTGACAGACAGCAAGACATGGAAAACAAAGTAAGTGTGCCTTTCCCATGAGGAGAAACATTGATCAATCAAACATTGCAAATAAAACTATGTACAAATACTAAAAAAGACATAAAAACTGTACATACCAACTGTTCTTCTCTGTTCTTTTCGCCGCTGACGAAGAATATTTTGTTGAGAAATAGCCATCCAAGATTATAGTTATTCCAACAGTGAAATCCACATACCACTCCGATCTCACAAATGCCATCTCCACAATTCAGAACATGTACAGTTTCAAGCTTTCCTTTCATGAATAATCTAAATCAGTTCTAGCACAACACACTGTTTGTGATAATCATTGTTCTCTAAATGAGTTCTAGCACAGCACACTGTTTGTGATAATCATTGTTCTCTAAATGAGTTCTAGCACAGCACACTGTTTGTGATAATCATTGTTCTCTGCAATTAAACAGTAACGACTGCTAACACACACAACCCCTCCCCATCCCGCCCCTCCCCAAACAGATTTGCAGCAAATTCTAGTCTGTCTCCTCCCCACTGTCACAGTCGTTCACATCCAGCTCCTCCAGACGGTCCACCTGGTTGGCCAAGGTCGGCAGTTGTTGTAGAGGGGTGGTGCTCCTCTGGAATCACACCTGAGCGACACAGGGAAAGCAGGTCTCACTTCTTGGCCTCTGAAATGGGCAGCTTGCCCTGGTAACGAGGCTTGATGATCTGCCCCAGAGATGGCTGCCTCCTCCTTGCTGAGGGTGTTGAGAGACAGAGCTAGTGGTAATCACTGTCATCAAAGTCGTACTTGAAGTACATGGTGTCTTGGCCTTTGCTGAAGTGGATCACCTTCATCTTCAGCCAGCTCACTCGCTTGTTGTGCCTGTCCACCTTGGTGTTGCGGATGACCTGTGATGCCAGGTGCTTGAAGTCAAGGATCTGACTGAACCGAATGGGGACGACAGTGTAGGGTTGTGCCGCCTCGCCATGCGGAAAATAATGTCCCGGCCACTCGGACTGTAAACAGGGCTTGCTTTTTGTGCGAATGCAATTGCTGATGTGCATAGAATCACATTCCATCTGCGTATGGCCGGTCTCCAGGTACTTGTGGGTGACTGAAGTGATATTGTGAACTTGCTCGAGGGCGTACAGGATGGCTACTGCTAAGTACTGATTGCGATTTTGTCCTCCACAGCAGTTTGAATAGAGCACAACCTCTTTCACTGTCACTGGAATTGACTGGAAGTAGAGAAGAAGGCAAGAGGCAATTTCCACTGAGCCCCTCTTTCCATTTGTCTCATCCCAAACATAGCAGGTTGCCTTTCCATCTGCCAGAGAATACACCATGAAATTGTACACAGAGAGCTTGCGCTTGTAGTACAATTGACTAACAAGGCCGCATGGGGTTGGTAGAACAGCCTGAAGGTCAAGAGTAACAACATGGATTGACGAATCTTGTTTGGCCAGCTCCTTGTCTTTTGCCTTCTCCTCTCTTGCTCTTATTTCATCTGGGTGTGCCTCTGGTATTCCTTTTCCTCATCTTCTGTTACGCCTTCTTGAGTTTTGCCGGATAGTTCACACACACTAGGCACTGATCTTTCTTTGGTTTGTGGAAGGATAAGTTGAAATCCGAATTGAATACATCTCTGTATTTACGACAAGACACTGGGAGTGTTTCCCTCAGCCTGGCATTTCTCCTTGTACAGATGGTACATCTCGGTGACGGTGAGAGCAGGGTCAAGGTACTGTCTCTTGGTGTCCTTTCTTGTGTAGTGACTCTCAACACAGGGGAAGGATCGGATGCGCTATCGTACGTCTTCCACCGCAGCCGTCTGTGTCCTGTTGTGAGCTGGGTGTTTTCCCCGTCCATCACCTCCTGTAAAGGTGCCCATGTCGCTGTTGGCCATGGCATGGTTGACATAGCCCTCTCAAACTCCAGGGTCGCAAGAAAAAACTTCTTGCACACCCTGACCCCTGCTGCCATTGATGGTGAAGTGATAGGATCTGGCTACGATGTGTTTCTGGGTAATGGACACTTGTCCTTGCCGAGTATGGTCTTGCTCTCTTGTCAGTTATATTTGAGCATACAAACTGCTTTTGTCTGTCATAGGATGGCAACGCATAGAAAATGTCGCAAATTGCCTGGCGATCATCATTTTCATTTTTTTTACAATCAAACCTGCATTTGGTGCAGTCAGCAGAGCGTACTTCCTTTTGCTGAATGGTTTTTCCTGACTGAGCTACATGTTCTTTACCTTGCAGCTTCAGAGCCTTTCTAACGTTCTTTTTCCACGTTTGTGGGTTGCAGAAACGTTTCCTTGACAGTTTCTTTTTTGGTGGGGTGTTGTAGAGGCCCTGCTTTCTTGGGGTGGAATGCTGCTGAGGAGACCCTGGAGATGCATGGCTTGCTGAAGTGTCAGGTAAGGTGTCATTCTGTGTCACACCACTTGAGTCATAGCTGGACTGCTCTGTGGGCTGCGGAATGAACATGCAGGCATCGTAGTGTTGAGGGTCGCATTGAAACAGGGCAAGACTGATTGAGGGTCGCATTGAAACAGGGCAAGGCTTTGTCAATTCTCCTGCGTTTATCGGCTCCACATTGAGTTTGGACCCCCCGCTTGTGAAGATCTCCACATGCCTTTTGGTCCATTCTGCCAGGACCAGTGGCAAGAGATCAGCAATGCTTGTGGACCATCTGCCTTCAGTCCGGAGGTCCTCCATGGCATCGATGTAAGCAGTGTTGTCCATGTCACGCGCCTCAGCCCCCAGAAATGGCATGAACAGCTGCCTCTCTGTCAGGAGAAGATCACACAGCTTGGCCCGTAGTTCACTGGCTGTCACGCCTTCGATGTGTGTCACTGCAGCTTCAAAAAAGCAATTGCCATCAACTTTGATCGGAACGCGAACGTATCCATTTGATCCAAGGATGTTGTCAAGTGAGGTTTGGTGGGCCAAGTCTCTTTTTGACGCTTTTTAGCCTCTTCCACGCTCGCTCGTTTTGCTGCATCAAGTGCGTTGTCAGATGATTGTTTCGCTTTATTAATAAGTGGCTCATCATCACTTGAACAATCAGTCCTATATTTACGTCTGAGAGCAGACAATGGCTCGTCCTCCTCATCCTCGTCCTCACTCGGGGGCACTGCCTCGTCCGGCTGATATTCAGCTCCTTCTGCCATCATTACACCGCGGATGTAAACAACAAAACAGTTGCATCAGCTCATGATGATATTACTTAAATAATAAAACTCTCTCTCTCTCTTCTCGCTCTCTCTCTCCTCTCTCTCTCTCTCTCTCTCTATCTCTCTCTCTCTCTCTCTCTCTCTCTCTCTCCACACACACACACACACACATCCACACACACGCTCACTCACACACACACTCACACACACACACACACACACACACACACACACACACACACACACACACACACACACACACACACACACACATGCGTAACTTACGTAATTTCGCTTGTATTACAGACGAACACACACATGCACAGAGATAAGATTATTGAGAGAGAGAGAGAGAGAGAGAGAGAGAGAGAGAGAGAGAGAGAGAGAGAGAGAGAGAGAGAGAGAGAGAGAGAGAGGAGAGAGAGGGGGGGGGGGAGGGAGAGAGAGAGAGAAACTGAGACAGAGACAGTGACAGAAAAATAAAATATCATTACCTTTTGAGAGAAATGCGATGAAAAATGGCTGGAAAATCCAACTGGGAAAGCGTGTTGCTTCTTCAGTTGAAAATGGCAAAATGGGAAGAACAAAGGCTGGAAAATCCGACTGAGAAAATGTATTGCTTCTTCAAATGAAAATAGCAAATGGGAAGAAAACTGTTGTGTCCAGGAAATCGTCCCTAGTCGTGGTAACCAAATTAAGGAGCCATTCCCACACTGGAAATGCTGCCAACTGCCCGATGTGTTTAATTGATAGTACCAACCAGACAAGTGCCAGATGCACATATCTCAACACCAAGTTTACACTAGCAGACCCCCGACGCTACCTGCTACAAGTCGGTATCTTGCACCTGCTATGTTTTGGCCAGTGGGAAGAGATGATTCTAAAAGAAAACGGATAATGTTCCCTCCAGTACTCACTCTCCTGGTGGTCCATCCATGCCACCAGAAGCAGCACAACCCTCCAATGGACCAACACGGCTGGTGACTCCGCCGGGTACAGCTGGAAGGTAGTTGGCACCGGCTCCCCAATGTACTGACAAAAAGCTGTCATAGCCTCCCTCTGCCCATCCAAGATGCGTGCATCTTTCAGGGGGACAGGAGACGCTGCATGTTGAGGAACCGAACCAAGTCCTCCCAGCGACCAGACGACATAATCAGCCAGTCCATGGCCTGCAATTATGCCTTCCTACGCCACTTCAACACGTTTTCTGATGTTGGGGCAGCCTTTCGTCGAAAACCCCAGGGAGGTGATGTGTGAAGGCATGCACCTTCAGGTCCCCTACTTGCTCCTCGCAGCCCGGTACCATACACTCTTCCTCCCGGGACTCGACTGGCCGAGTGTGACTGGCTACAGGACGGCCTCCCTCGGCCCGACCAAAGAGGGGGTGAAGGTGGCGCTGGGAATCACCTTAGGCAGCTTAGCCTGTTTTTTCTTCATCCTCCTCTTGGCCGAAGCCGAGTAGTGTCTTCCTGCCTCCTCACTCGCAGTCCTCCAAATAGTACGGGAGGTGAATGAAGGTCCACTTTCTGCTGGGCCAGCTTTGGGAACCTTACCCAGAGCCTCTCGACGTGCTGAGGCTGCCCGCTTGTTCGACGCTCTAGACTTCCGGAGGCTCCCAGTCTGGAACACCACTTCCTGGGAGGAGACTGTACTTTTGGCCTCAACTCCCGTGTCGGTCCGTATCGCGCCAGGCGGCCATCCCAAAGATGAGGAAGAGCACCCGGCAGCGGATTCTGGTGTTTCCTGGGAAACGACCTTCATGGGCGACTCTCGTGGGAGAGCAGCCAGGAAAATCTTCCCCAGTATCCATCACGCTGAGGACATCGGAATGCTCATACCTCACACTCTGGGCAGGCTCATCCCTCGCAGGGGCTGCTCGATATGGCATTCCAAATTGGGGTCAGTCAGCAAGCGTATGTCAAGGCGCCCCCCCCCCCCCCCCAAATTGCTCGGAGGCTGGTTTAGACTTGCCCAGGCGTCCAGACCGCGAAGTGACAGGTGCCACATTTTCTGTGATCCACCTATCATTCCGCAACTGATAAGTCTGCATCGCCCCAGCAAACCTTCTTCAGCTTGGCGACAGCGACCATCCGGAACAAGCATGCTTCACGCTCGTCCTCGGACGCCTCTTTGGTAAGCCAGAGGTCCTGCACCAACTGGTCTGTGTGCGGGAACAGCCGACCTGTCGCTGAAAACCCATCAGCGCGCTCCAGGGCGTTTGGTTTTCCAGTGGCCATCCTGAAACAGAATTCTGTCTAATAAGTTCACTGCCTGCAAGCCCTGCACTTGTACTTGTCAATATCAAGTGCGTCAGTGGCGGTGGGCGTATAACACATGATCCATGGTACCACTCCTGGCAGAAGTCGCATTGGATCATGAAACGTCCACCCCACTGCTTCCTGCAGAAGCAGTAAACTCCCTGATCCTCATCCTCCGGCACTTCTTCCCCTTCCGGCTGTGACTTGAAAACCCCTGGATCCATGCAGGGAGTTTTCTGTCCCTGCACGGCATCAGTTGGTCATAGTTTGTCACGAAGACTGAGTTCCGAAGTTTGACCTGATACAGGTAGGTAGACAGCTTTCTCCAGAGACCCCCAGACCTTTCCAGGGTAAACAGAGTTTCCTGCATTTACCCTTCCCCAACTGCAGTGTCCAAGAGATATATGACATCACCTTCGGCATATGGTCACAACAAGATCTTGAATAATTCATTAATTTGTTTCTTCATGTGGTTCGAAGGGGAATGGTCTTCAGATTTCACTGGGAC
>JAFLJL010001123.1:51541-68068 GCA_018398815.1 Conus ventricosus | reverse complement strand
TATTAAATTCTTACCGATACTGCAGAGACCCGGCATGGTCGCACCTGATTACTTACTACGTGACTAGACATAACGATTTCGAACTAGTCTTTGTGTTGCGGCAATTAGACACAGCTGCCATCGCGCGATGGGCCGATGTCACAGCTGACTCACATTTCTCTCACTGACTGCTTACCGGGAAGGACGCGTTACTGTGTTTGGCTGTGTTATTTTAACAATGGATCTACTGTGCTTGGGTGTGTTATTTTAACAATGGATAAAAGTTTTACTTTAACTGCATGTTAGAGTATTTGTTAAAAAAAGGCGAAGCAATACAATTTTTTTTAACATAAAAAAATAGCAAAAACCCACCCTCCCTGAGCATGGGCCGACTGTTGATTTATTTTATTCGCAGGCGTCACTTTGTGTCGACCATGCTTTCAGGGGGGGAAACCCCAGGAGTATGTTTGCCCTGGGATTTTTTGGGTGGTGGTGGCTGGCCTCTGGTCTGGAATGGCTGGCACCGGTCTTCATTCTGGATGGGGTGAACTTGACCCCCAAGACTCTGGTCTCACTCGAAACTCGAAACTGTGTGACCAACTAATGAGGGAAGTGCAGCCCTGAACTCAGCAACTCCAAACTCCAAAAGTGTGACGCCTGCGGTGGCCAACCGACCACCAATAGCGAGTAGTTGAATTCTTATATTTAAGCTTACTTTTGGTGGTGGTGCAATCCACGTGTACAGGGAGACCACTCCATTACTACTTTTCGTGATGCAATCGATAAAGCTGCGTGCGCGGCCTCTAGACAGGTGGCCGTTGTGTGCGGTGCAAATGCTGCGTGTGTTCTGTTTAGCAGGCTGTGCGCGTAAGTATGTGTGTGTGTGTAAGTGTGTGCGTGCGTGTGTGTGTGTGTGTGTGTGCATACGCGCGCATGTGTGTGTGTGTGTGTGTGTGTGTGTGCGCATGCGTACGTATGTGTGTGTGTGTGTGCAAGCAACGGCCAAGGCCTAACGCTCAACCTGCTACCGTTCGTGGCTGTTTGATCTGCTTAAAGCTGAAACACCAACACGGTACAATCAGCCCGAAAGGTAAAGCCTGATACACACCCACACACACACACACACACATACACACAGCGTTCGCTCACCGCTTGCCGTGTAATTATATGCTCCCTGTCAAACTACCGTCTCATTCTCACCTGTTGTTCTTTCTCTCTCTCTTTCTGCGTGTGTGTGGGGGTCTGGCTCTGGCTGGCCCCCATAGTAAGTAATCGGATAGTGCGCAGTCCTATCACATGATCCGCCCGGGGCCGCCGTACATGTTACATGGGTGGGCATGTGTGTGTGTGTGTGTGTTGAAGTGTGTGCGGCGCAAATGCGCGCGTGTGTTCTGTTTAGCAGGCTGTGCGCGTAAGTATGTGTGTGTGTGTGCATGCACGCGTGTGGGGTTTGGTTGTTCTTTGATTTAACGTCTTTTCCACTTTAAAGTGATTATAGACAGTGTAACGCGCGTGTGTATGCGTGTGTGTGTGTGTGATGACACACTGTCACCCAGCGCGACAAAACACAGGGCTTACACATAATGAGACGCAGCCAAGTTCATAATAGGCCACTGAAAGTAACTCGTTCTAACATCCCCAAGACTAGTTACAGCGCTTATTTCCCTTGGACCATTTTATGGAAGTGTATCCTGTTACCCACTTTTGAACGACTTGGTTGGTAAAGGTTAATCAAGTAACCTTTAAGTTTTTAATTAAGTTACCTCTAAGTGAGAGATTTTAATTAAGCCACCCCCAAGTTCTTAACCCCAAGTCACTTCCAAGTTTTTAATTAAGTCACTCTAAATTCTTAATTAAGTCATCCTTAAGAACTTAATTAAGTTTTAATTAAGTTACTTCAAGTTCTTAATAAGTTCTTGATTAAGTTCTTGATTAAGTTCTTAATAAGTTCTTGATTAAGTCATCCTTTAAGTACAACCAAGTTCTTATTCAAGTATCTTATAATTATCAAAAAATACAATCTATGTTTTTATCTTAAATAGTAGATGTCTAATATAGTACACACACGCCTCAAAAACGCGTCATCGTTGAGGATGTCTTGCTCAGCGTTCTCTGCGCAAGATCGGTCAGCATAGATCTTAATGAAGTTCTTACATCCTAAGCAACCGCACTGATTACAATTCTGGTCTATGGAAATGTCTTTTATAGACTCCATGTCTTTATTTATTGACTTTATCATTTTATAATACGCCATGATCTATTTTTATTAAAAAATTTAAAAATTAAGTTCTTAAAATATTATTGCATTATAAATGGATCAAAATGATGCTTTGTTGTTGGCGGTTTTGGCGTGCAGTTGTCTTTTCCTGTATTTAGTGGTTCAGATTTTTTGATTGCTTTTGTTTTTGTTGCCATTGGTTATATATTTTATAACCGTAATAACTGCCCCCAACAGCAGCAATGGCGCCAAAAATGGCAACAGTTTTAAGTTCAATATTCCATGAAGACTTTGGCGCCCTCGAATCACATGGAGTTTTTATAGCGGGCATGAATCAACTTGTTCTGGCGCTGGCGGTGTTATGTTTTCATGATGAGTTATATTCTGTAACATTAATTTTTTTTGTCTGTTCCACTCTGCTAATTTTTTCCTGCTTTAACACGTCCAGGATGAGGATGCTTTTCACTGGTTCCACCTGATTCAGTGTTTTCTGCTGATTTTCTGGCTTGGTTACTTTCTCCACCTGATTCAATGTTTCCTGATTCTGATGATTTTCCAGCTCGTTCATTTTGAAGGGAAACAAAATCTATATGATTAAAAGTTATTAATCCCATGATTAATGGCGATAACAATGTTCCAAATCTGTAGTATAGATCACATCCTAGAGACTCTAATGACTTTGTTAAAACTGGATCTTGCGTTAAATCATACGTAAGATCTTGTTCAGAATCATGGGAGCAAATTACTGACTAGTTTAGTGTACAAACTAAGAACCGTTTGTCCCACACTTTTCACCATTCTAGACCCCAGCTGCGCTTCATACCTGTTATGATACTTTATAATGTCTTGTGTAGACATCTGTTGAATCTGTTCTATGCTGAATTCAGTTCCGAGGAACTGTTTTGTTTTCCCACATGCTGCCAAAGAATACAGCCTCTCCTTTTTGGGCATAATAGCTTGATCATCAACTTGGTCATTCATAAGTTCAGGAAGGTTTAGGCTGCCTTGTAGCTGTAGTAGATCATCACTGTTCATGTTTTTTATTAATTATAATTATTTATTTTCTAAAAATGAGCACCGAAAAAACTGTTGCTAACCTTGTATACCATTCTGCTGTTATTGGAGGGTTAAGTGTAGGATACACAATGCTGGTAAAAGCTTGTTAAAAATAAAGCCAGCAGATCTTGGCAAACTAGACTTTGAGGATTCAGCAAAGCTAATTGCTATCATTGCAGGTTCGTTTGCCACGAAAGATTTTCTAGTCAAGCAAGGAATAATTCCAGACAATATAAATATGTAAGAAAAAAATACATTTATAAAAAATGGCTTCACTCGTAATGATGATAGGCGGCGCTGTGGTTAATGCGCTCGCTTTTAGCGGAAGTAATTTCGCATTTAGTAAACTGCGGGATGACGGCGAGAGAAAAAGACATAACAAAGCTATGGAGCAACTAGCAGCTGCACAAGACGCCTATGAAAAGCAAAGACTTGAGCAGTTAGATTTTATTAATGACACACTGAAAAAACAGGGGCATGCAGCTTACACATTTAAAAATGTTGATCAAGCAATAAAACAATATTATCTAGTAACAGGCAAACCATCCAGGCATTGCCCCCACCAAAATTCAGTGACTTTTATCATCCATCAGAAAAACAAAAGATGCAAGAAATCGCGTTTATTGCCTTTGGTATGACCGTTGTGTATTTTGTTGCACATAATATTGGCTGAGTAAAAAATGAACAAAATCTATTATTCGCCAAAAGGATATTGGAAGGGAATAACAGCAATTAAAAAGCTAAGCCAAGCAGCTGGAGTCAGTGAACAAACAGCAAAAGAATGGTTATCTAAACAAGCGATTTGGCAAATTTATTTACCTGCACCTAGACGAATACAGAGACCACACTTTGTCAATACAACTCCAAACGACACCCATCAAATGGATCTTCTATATTTACCCTCTGATAGGATTAGACGAAAAGATTTAAGTACGCACTCACAGTCATTGACATAGCTTCAAGATACAAAGATGCAGAACCATTAACACAAAAGAGTGCTTCTGCTGTTGCTGTTGCCATACAGCTGATATACCAACGAGGTCCGTTAACTTATCCTCGCATGATTCAAGTCGATGATGGAAAAGAATTTAAAGGCCAAGTGAATCAATTATTGTTAAAACATAGAGTTACCATTAGAAGAGGCATTCCAGGAGTTCACAGATCACAGGCTTTAGTTGAAAACTTTAACAAACAGTTAGCTGAAAGACTTTTCTCCTACCAGTATCACAGAGAGCTGATTGACAATTCTCGCAACACAGAATGGGTTAGAAGACTGCCCTCAGTTTCTACGCGCAATGAATAATGAAGAATTTAAAGGGCTAAAACCAGTACAAGCAATCAAAAGAAAAACAATAAATGTTGCTGAAGGAGAGTCTTCATCCAGCAAACTATTACCGTTTGGTTTGAAAGTAAGGTACCTTTATTTACCGGGGAAGCAGAAGGGGACACTCGCATCAGGGCAACAGATCCAGTTTGGAGTGTTGATCCATATGAAATAAAAAGAATTGTAAAGATGAATCCGCCCGTGTATTATTTACGAGAAACTGACACAACAAAACAACCAGCTCCCCAAAGATCTTTTTTGAAGGAAGAACTGCAGATAATTCCGCCAGACACAGTTCCGCTTTAATTAATTTACGTAAACATATTTTGGTTTAAAATGGAAGGCCAGAAGGAAGCGCAGAACGAAACAAGAATGGTAAAGGAAGAGACCTTGAAAATGATACGGGAATCATTTCAGGCGTGTAATGCTATTAAGGAAACATTTTCGGGGATTAATCAATTGCATGCTAAATCATCCAGATCACCTACAACTCAAACCCCCAAATTGGGAAAAAGAATATCTTGAAATAATAAAAAAAATTCGAACGCATCAAGCAAACATGAGAAAAGATTTAAATGAATTGGATGAAGCTATGATTGATCTATATAATAAAAAGTTGATGAAAAATATAAAAACCCTGTTTATGCGGTCCTCAGTGCCCGATTGCATATGAAAACTCCGGATTAACAAACACCGTTTTGTGTTTGTTCTATCTAATGATTTCTTGTTAAACTGTTGTGTTGATTTCATGTAGATTAGATCGCAGTTTTACGTTGTCTGATGAAAAGTCTTATTGCCAAACAATGCTTCTTTGTAGTTGTCATGTGATATGTTGACTGCACAACGCTGCGAGATATTCCCTTTGCTTTCTTAATGATTTTCTCCTGCTCGAAATACTGTACATTTTTGACCTTAAACCAACAAACTCCTTGATCACCTTTCCAGATAATTCATCCTTCATCTTTCCTAAAACCTTCTTGTTAGTAATTGAATGCAAAGGCGAATCTTTAGGTTAATCAGATGTATCATACCATCCCGCATGTCCTTTAGCTACTTCCATTTCCATGTCTTATAGATGTCTTCAGTGGGGATATCTATAACAAAACTGTCTGTATCTGTGTAAAGTACTCTGGACTCAGGATACGAGGGCTTAAAGTAGTCATAAAGAAACTCTAACATCAAAAGCTTTGATAATTCTAAAACAGTAAACCCAATAAATACAGGTTTGTCTAATTTGACTTTCTTTTTTTTCATCATTATGCCAAAAAGCTGATCATGAAATCTTCTGAAGTCCTGATAATTAGGTTTTGAAGTCAGCTTAATTGCTTCGTTCTCTTTGGTGACTAATCTGACATCTTTGCGCTTGTGCGGATTCTCCATAGTCTTTCCAAAACAGCTGTTGTTCATCAGCTTGAAAAAGTCTTTTTCTGAAGCATCTGTGGATTTAGTTCTAAGATCAGTGTTCTTCATGATGTATGGTTTCATGAACTGTTCTTGATCGAAAGCAATTATACAATGAACTGCTGTCAACTTCAAACCGTGTCTTAAATAAAATTGTAGAAGTCTGTAATGACAAACATAATTTTTTTTGCCACGAAGATTAGGCACAAGTTTAGGCGGCTCTTTTGGGTCCATCTTTAGACTTTCTGCTGCTAATGGATAGTCATTATGCAGGTCATGGAGTTCATGAGGATATTCTAAGTCAACTTCTAGAATGAAACCACGCTGTTGATCAGGCGTTAAACTGCCCAACCACTTTAATGCCTTTTGAATATTATTCGGATCGCCGCCTGTGTACATTTTAAAGTTGCGTAATGGAAGCGATTGCGCCATTGCCCAACCATACAGATTGTTTGCATCTAAATACATGAGATAGTTAGACCTTTTACTTGGATCATAGTCGTCCAAGTATTTGTTGTTTGCTTTACAGTAATGATGCGACGCCATACTAATTCCTCCACGCAATCCGTTTTCAATCATCTGAATCATTGGTAAATCTGACAATAAATCAATCTGTACTCCAGTAAACTTTAAGAAAGCGTCCCAACTCATCCCGGGCGCAGAAATGTAATGCGCAGGATCCAAACTATAATGTTTCATGCAGGTCTTTCTGTAATTTTCAAAGACGTCCGCCAACAAACATACATCTGCCATTAAATAGGAGTCATGATAGTCTCCCATCGTTTTACAATCTAACTTTTGCCAAGCATCTTGAGCATGCTGGTAATCGGAGTCGCTGATGTCCTTTCCTCTAAGACTAGAAAAGAACGCGCCTTTAGGTGGAAGTGTATCTTCGTCAAACCTTTCCCAACTGTTCATGTACTCATAAGGGTAAACGCCCTTTCTAACAAGAGTTGGGTCAAAATATTCTTCCGTTATTGGGCAGGACTTTAAGGACATAGCTAGTGACTCTAATGAACCCATCATGTGCTGCATAGAGTCGTAGAAAGACATGTTATTTAAAGTGAAACACATGTACTTTTCTGATGACTGTGCAATGCATGCTACCCTGAAGGCGCTGGTTACTGCTTGCTTTATAAGGTGAGAGTCAAAACCTCGAAAGTTTGAAAGAATACAGGAGCTTCCATGTCTTTGGATCAAATTTATTTTGAAGTTTTTTTACTGTGCGTTTGCCCCTCTAAATTTCCCCCCTTTTAATGTATCAGGTCTCTTACTGGGGGTTTTAAAAACTCTTGGGCTTTAGCTCAAAAACCGAAACCAACAATGCGGGGGCTGAGTAAATTGTTTTTGGGGTCTTCAGGCGCCATTATGATTCAGAAAAATTCAGTTAATTAAACAGGCGTTAGCATTTGGTGCAGGGTTTTTAAAAAATTTTTCGGGCAGCATCGGGGTCCTATAAAATTCCCGGGTTTTCTGAATGAGGCGCCACCCCGCCCCTAAAAAATTAATAAAGGGGCAAAAAACAAATCTGATAAATTACCCCATTAAGACTTTTTTTTTCGAATTTTTTGTGGCGCTGGCCCTTCATAAGGGAAAAATTTGGATGATTCGAAGTCTGCGTAAACAACATTGGAAAATTTTGGGCATTTTTTTCCCATTTTTTTTAAAAAACTAATTTTAGACCCAGGGGGGGGCGTAATTAGTTTGTTTTAAACAGCCCAACGGGCCTTTCCAATGTTTTTTAAATGTCGTTTCCCCCTTTTTTAAACCAAAAAAGGGCATTCTTTTTTAAAACCCATTTTCTGCGGAATTTTCTTGTTTTGTGCCCATCTTTTGAAGTATGCGGGCATTAGTTTATTTCTTTGGGTCGTTTTCAATGTGTAATGTGGCAGCCCCGCTGGTGAAAACCTTTTGTAGTAAGTTTAACATGATTTTTGTCTGGCTGCCAATTGTTGGCTGTTTTGGACCTTTAATGGGGACCAAAATTTTTTTTCCTAAACCCATGTTTAACATTTAAAAGTTATTTTGGGGTTTTTTTTGTTCTTCAAACTGATCAATTTGGTTACACTAACAGGAAAAGGGTATTCCCTTAAGTTAAGAACTTTTTGGGGTATTGCGATTGTTAGTCACCTCTTGGGGTGTTTCGCGGCCCTGATGCAGCCTTTCAAAAAACCCCCCAAATGAAACATTTGTTTGTCTGAATTTTTTTGTTTAAAAAAATGCTCTCTTTAAAAAAACCTCGGGGTTTGCGGAATGTAAGCCTTTCCTCAAACGGGTTTCATACTTAGCCGGGTTTTTAAACAAAACTCTAAGACTGGGGCCCTCTGACCCAAAAAAAAGGGCCCCTTAAATTTTTGTTCTTTAGCGGCCCGCGTCAAAATGTGTAAGCAGTTTTGTCGCCAACCGGGGGTTTTGTCGTTAAAGAGAAAAAAAATATTTTGTTGTTTAGTTGAGGGGCCCCGACTTCTAGATTTTCTTCATTTATTGGGTTTTATAGTCGATTAAAAAATCTAACCCTTACTTTTAACCCGGCGGGTCTAATTTTTATTTTCTTGGAAAATTTAGAAATTGGGATGTACAAACGCTTTCCCGGAAAGTTTTCTGGATTAATAAATTCTAAATCAATATCAATCAGTGCTCTTGACAAACCTCTTTCTCGAGCATTCCTTCAAACAATTATCTGGGGCCCTTTATATTTCTTAGGGCCCTGCGGTTTTTTCTTTTCTAAGCCAACTTTTTTATTTAAATTTAAAAAAAAAAACAACGGCTTAATCAGAATCCCAAAACCCCGGTTTTTGTGCTTGGACTCCCTAAACTAAAGTATAAACACCCTTCGGGGTTGGGTTTAAAGTGAGCTGTTTAGAACAGATTTTAATTTTCTCGTTTACTTTTTTTAAGCATTTCCCCTTTTTTAAACTGGGTCGGGGTCTGGTGTTGAGAAAAAACTTGTCCCCCCCTTTCTTTGAAGATCAAACTTTTTTTCTTTTGGGAGTCATCAAAATCGGCCGGGAAACGAAATTTAAAATTTTTATCCCTTTAAGTTTGAGGCCGTATTGCTTTATTAAATTTTCGCTTGAAAGGGAAAAATTTAGCTGTTATTAGTTGAACCTAAGGGTGTGTGCTTTTTGGGGTTTAGGTTTTTTTTTTTTTTCTGGCAAACAAACCCAAGAATAAAACTTTCAAGAGTAAAGACAAACCCCCTAGATGTAAAGCTTTCCCCGGCGCACCTACGCCTGTTGCTAAGAGACCAACACTCGTTCCTGCTGATAGAGCACTTATAGTTGATGCTCCAGTATTAACATAGGTAACAGCATTAACAGGCAGCAGAATACCTTCGTTTGGTTTTGCTGTATTTTGAAAGGTCCTGCTCTAGTTTTTGTTGCATTTGTGTAATGTTGGTTAATCTGAAGGTTTTTATGCTAGGGTTTTCTACTATCTCTTCTCTTGGCGGCGCTGTAGGCACATTTGGATAAACCTGAACAGACATGCTTTTTTTTAAATAAAAATAATTTAGTATACTACATTTTCTAATCTGCTATCTTTAATATTCAGCTGCGCATCATATATTAAAAACAAATGTACATTAAGCGGTTTATCGGCTTCTTCTTCTTTATCAATTTGAATGTTTATTACGTCTCTCACAGTTCTCCCGCTTCCATGCAACTGATTATCCTCTGTTGACCTTAGGTCAATCCATAAACCGTATTTTGTTGTTAAATAATCATCAAGCCTAACATTGTGAAGATGTAAATCTTTAGACACAAGGCCAACTGTTGGACTTCTACACCTCCCACCCCCAAACAATTTTCTTATTTCGTCAAAATGATATAAGGTCTAAGCCCGCTAGCGTAGATTTGGTTAGGACTACCGTCAATTGTACATTGCACTTTCGTTATTTTAGGATTAAAAAACTTTTCACTTGCTCTTTTGAACGGTTCTTCATCTTCACACAGCAATAAAATACCTTTTAAGCGATCTTGCTGCGACGCTAAAACTAAAATTCCATATAGTGTCTGCCCTGCTTCTGGGATATGTTGTATGATGAATCACTCTTTCGTAATATATTGCTAATTTTGACTGATATTGTTGCTCAATCAGCTCTGCTAAGTAAGGGTTGCTAAACAACGTCAAACTCTAACGAGATGTCAGAATGCTGTACTTTGCTTCGGTGTCTGATGATCTGATAACACGTTTGTATTCATTAAAAGTTAGTTCATATGACAATCTGTCTTTTAATGCTCCTTGAAAGTACGGCGCATGCGCTTTTAACAACTCAAAATCTAAGGGAATGGAAAAGCGATTTCCATACGCAAAATTTACGGCTACATACTTTTTGCCGTCTTTAGTCTCTCCAGCGCCTATTCAATGTTGTAGTTCTTCTTCATTTTCGATTCCTTGAAACCGCAAGACCAGACCTTTCATTCCGGTTAGCCATGGATCGAATAGGTTAAAATATGTCGGCATTGTTGTAAAAAAATATTTCTTGCCTCAAGTTTTATTGAAATTTTTCTTAACGCATTGCCCGCCCCAGGTTCTGTTACAACTGTCCTGTTTGGGGTTTTTTTTTCTCGTTGGTTGAATTGCTGAGGCTATTTTGAAAGTGAGACTCGCGCAGCAGAGCCTGCACAATCACTTCATCCGCTCCTATGTCTGGACATTTGACAGTAAGAATTTGATCGCATCAATAGGTAGATGGATTAATTTGGAACAGTAATAGTCCGCTTATTTCCCTTCACGCCTAAGGGCTCTTTCAGCCTTCTATGCGGGGGCCTCTAAGAATCGATGCCATATGTTGCTGCGCCATTTTTTATACGTAACAAAATAAAAGTTAATTATTTAAATAAAAGGGCAAGATTGAAGGTGAAAGAAAGATTATGATGTTTTTGGCTCCTGGAGACGACATGAGTGAAATGATCCCTTTAATACAACATCGCTCAACGCTCTCAATGCGGCATGAATTAACAGAAGGTAAGGTTTTAATATTTTACCGACACAGTTTAGGTCAAGACCTCCGAAATTATAGACCAAATGATTTTGGAATTAAAGATGATCATTTGTCTGTAAAAAAGAAACAAGGGCAAATTGTTCGGCTTACAACTAACCCAGATCCATCAAAGGTTTTAGCCAAGAGTACAATTATACAAAAGGACTAGTGTGAAAGATCAAAATCGCCTTGGTCTTGTTAAGGCCAAATTAAGGGCGGAGGCAGTTTCTAAACTTCAAAAACACACTGCAGAACTCCCAACAGCTAACAAATACAAAACATGGACTTAAAGAATGAAATCATCGGCAGATAAATAATAAAATGCAATAGAGGCAGCCATCCAGTTTTTCCGAAGAAAACAGCATTAACAAGGCCTATACACGACTCACCGATTACCCATGCGAGAAATAACGGCCCTTTGATCATTCTTTTAAGAAACCATTAGAGGCGAAAATAACAACAATTTAGCAAAAACTAGTGTGAAAACTAGATGAGCATATTATAAGAGAAAAGAAAAACTCGTTTGAGGTGATGACGCCAACTTGGGCCTGATATTAACGAAAGAGTAAGACAACGGACAAAAAGATCTTGAACAAGAACGATCAGCAAGACTAGAAGCGCTGACTTACTATACCGAGACAATACGAACACAAGGTGAATAGAATAAGAGAAAAACAATCGAAAAAAATTGTAGATGAAGACACAAGCTAGCAGGACGCAATACGAACGCTGTTTAGTGAGCCAAGAGCGTCACATTAGCAAAGCGTTATAACGGCCATGGGTTTTGCAAAAAAGTACACTGGTTTGTATTACAGGCGGCGGTGGTCAAAGTTCAGGCCTCCACCACTCGCCTCCGCCTGATAAATCATGGGTAAAAAAAACAGCTTGATCATCTTGCGAATTTATTAAAAAAATTAGCTGGTAAACCCGGGTAAACGCTTTACCGGGAATATTGGGGAGAAATTGTCAGCTGGCTTTTGTTACTGCAAGCAAAGTAGTTGGCTTTAGGGGCCGAGCACTTATGGACATTAATTTCTTGTAATAGTTGGGTTACTATTTTTAAGTAATAAAGACCAAGTATTCCTATGCCAGTTAATCCAAGAACAAGCGCTGTTTTTTTCATATTAATGGTCATTATTTTTGACTTCGCGAACAGAGTCCGCGAGCTTTGGCTGAGTCTTCAATGCCTTTGGGGGTTTGGACTTCGGGGATTGGATGACTTAATCTTGGATGTTCTTTTATTGTTGTAAAAATTACTGGCTCGAATTTATGTCGTTTTTCCCAACCTTTTGGGTTCATTCCCTGCTATAAGAATTTCATTATTATAGTTTATTATTGTACCTATCTGGAGTCTGAGGTCAGAAGGCAGCATGTATAAACCAGTGCCAACAGCAAAGTTTTATTTCGATCTTGCGTATTGTAAAACATGTGGTACCTTTGAATACTTGAAGGTAAATCAACTGTAGAATTAATGGCGTCCTCTAAATTTGCTAATTTATTGTTTTTGTGCATCAAAGCCAGTAGAAGGATCAGTTATGCTCGATCTCGCCTGTGCTTGCGAACCTAGCAAACACCAAACGTAAGTACGAATAGAGTCGTTTATTCGTTCTTTTCCCTGCTTTAGTTAGGCCTTAGAAGTGTCTAAGTAAATGTTGTCCATGCTGTTTTATGCTCTTGCTGTAGGGACCCGGGTCTGAACAGTTGGGCCAAAAAAGAAAGTTTTGAAAGGAGGATGCCAGTCATAGTTATACTTTCTGTGCGTTGCCCGAAAATAAAGGTCGCCTAGGCCTTGATTAAGATCCAACTTTTGTCTAAAGTCTGTCTTGATTTTAATATTGAATTCGTTACAGACCCTTTTTCAAAAGCCTTCATGTCTATTCTGTTGCTGAGTGGATTTAAACGGTTTGTCATTTGGCAATGGCGCTTGCAATTCACCCAAAAAGACGGTCTAAAGGTGTAATAGAAATGAAATCTTTTACCTGACCTCACCAAAGGTTTCATGGTGATTTAAATGGTCAGCATACGCCACCCCACACCCATGTTGATGCGCAAAACACAGCAAAGTTTAACTGGTTTGATAAAACTGCATCGGATGACTAAACCACCGCTTTCTTGATGTGGTCGTTTTCAATAGGGGGGTTAAGATAGCTCTTCAATGGAGTACTCACCTTTTTATGAAAAGAGGCAGTCTGGGTCACAGCAATGTCAAGAGTATCAGTTGCTATATTTTTAAGATTGTAGTGCGGCCAACAGAATATTTTGCATCAGTATATTTGAATGCACTCATTTTTAAATTTGTTTTAAAAAATGTTTGTAACAATAACAACCCAAGACAGTCCTTCGTTTTTAGAAACATGTATAAAAAACAATTGCGGAACCAGAACGGTCGCGTTTCCATGAAATATTCTACAAAGTCGTATGGTTTAATATAAGCAAAGCCAAGGAGAATAATAAGATTAGAAAAGTTAATAATAGAGGCCTATTAGTTAGCCAGTTAACCATACCTGATGGTTATTACGGGGTTTTGCTCGCTAAAAGAAGCAATGAGTAACTTCAACATTGCTCTCAAATTTAAAACAATGCAAATCTAAAAACAATGTTGGCCTTCAAACCTGAAGAAGAAGAAGTAGGTTACCTTTTTGATAAAGAGCTAGCTAAAATGTTAGGCTTTACAACTTCCCATCTGCCCGTTCATAGTTTTAGAGTTGCAGCAAACAAATATTCTTATGAGGGAGAAAATCCGCTCGACCCTTGCATTACATTCATTACTCTATGTTCATTTTGGATGAGCTAAGCACTGATGAAAACTTATATGATGGAAGACCCTCAACTGTTTTTAAGAGCTCTTCGTCAGGGAAAGCTGCATATTGCGGATTATGAAATTATACAATTCCCTAATTTACGTTTAAAAAGATTAGTTTGTGGGAGGGTCGGATCATTTATATAAAAATCAAAGACAAAACAGGGAAAGTCGTAAAATGTGATAACCTGCACATTTTTTTGGGAAATAAATAATACGTTGTACTAAAACATGTCGCGTGGGCCAGAAGAATCAGGAAGTTACATTAGGCCCCCTGTAAGGTGTATAACCTTAGAATTAAAAGACCTTGCAGATGTTGCGGACTTTGAACAAAATGGTGAGATAGGCGCTTGTATGGTTTTGAGTACACTAAAGATGGTGATTATAAACGCAAAGAGGTTGGCGACAACAAAAAGTTTCCTAAACTAGAACAACTGCGCAATCTAGAGGCAAATAATGTTGGCCAGTAATGAATATAAAATAGTTCGAAAACCTGACCTCAAATGGCACTTAGAACATATTTAGAATGGGAAATAAAATTTGAATTCATAAGCCCATTTACATATTTTAGCCGTCAAAAAAGTTTCAGAAAAGCATTCAACTTGGCCCTTTACATGTAAGTCTTATGCCAGACGACAATAGTCGGAAAGAAAATTTAAATAATGCCGTATGGGAAAAAAACAGTACATCCTCCACAGAAAAGAAACAGTTGTAAAAAAAGCTTCTACAAAATTACAGTTCTTTCCAAGCAGAAAATTAGGAGACACGTTCAAAAATGATATTTGAAATTTCTGTCTTTAAAGATGTGGAGAGGGATGGGTTGTGGGGGGTTAGTGACGTCCTTATAAAAAGGGAAATTTAAAATTAGCTGGCAAAACTTAGACGTTTAAACGCCTTAACGTTACCATTGTCGTTCTTCCAATGGTGAGGATATTAAGATCATAACAACAAGCAACAAAATCAATGTTGACTTAAATAGAAACAATCTTACAGAACTGAATTGGATTAATCTTACACATTTAGGCCTCATAGGGTTTTATTATACTGAACAAGTTTTGACGGAGAGTATGATAAAAACAATAACTGGATTAGATTAATTACTGTTATAAAACTATGGAGCAGTTAAACTTTTTGACAAAAACCCCTCATTGTTCATTGATTTGTGGACAGACTGGTTGTGGGGAAAACAATATTTATTCCTCGACCTGTTACAAACAGTTTATCGTTATAATTTTGCTCATATTGCGGTTTTCTGTCCAACACTTAAATGGAACAAAGCATATCATGATAGAAGGTTTATATGGGCAGATGATAACATATATTTAGTTGATCCTAGCAATAAACTGAGTGAGTGTTTAGAACAGTTTTATAGACTGTTTGAAGGAACGCAGACATATTTATTATAGATGACTGTTTGGCAGAAAGAGACATAGTTAAAAAGAGAAACACTTTATCAAAACTTGCTTTCAGTGGAAGACATGCTGGAATAAGTGTGTGGATTTTATGCCAAAAATATAACTCAGTTTTAAAAGACTTTAGAGAACAGTTAAAGACGGGAGTTTTATTTCACATGAAAGACCGAGATGATTTGATGGGAAAGTATGCGTGAAAAAAGATGTTGTTGAAAATGATAGGAAAAACATAGAATTTAAGCAAAAACTGAAATCTGGAAAAGTTTAGTAAATTAGTATTAAAAAAAGGATAATCCTACACAGTATGTTTGTTTGTAGATAATCGTTATTTTTGTTATTGAAGTCTTGCTTGTCAGAGAACAGTAATATGCCAATCCTAGGGCACTTTCGCCCGAAAACTGGTTTGAGGGCGAAAGTGAGTTAGGATTGGCATATTACTGTTCTCTACCGCCTCCTTCCCCACTAAACCACCACCACCACCCCGCCTCCTTCCCTAAACCACCACCCCGCCTCCCTTTACCTCTAAACACTACACCCGCCTCCCTTCACCTCTAAACCACCATCACCCGCCTCCTTCACCTCTAAACCCACCACCACCGCCTCCTTCCCTCTAACCACCACCACCACCGCCTCCTCCTCTAAACCACCACTCACCGCTCCTTCACCTCTAAACCAACACCACCCGCCTCCTTCACCTCTAATCACCACCACCACCCGCCTCCTTCACCTTAAACCATCACCCCCGCCTCCTTCACCTCTAAACCACCACCACCCGCCTCCTTCACCTCTAAACCACCATCACCGCCCGTCTCCTTCTCCTCTAACCACACCACCACCCGTCTCCTTCGCCTCTAAACCACCACCACCACCCGCCTCCTTCACCACTAAACCACCATCACCACCGCCTTCTCCTCTAATCCAACACCACCAGCCGCCTCCATCACCTCTAAACCACCACCACCTGCCTCCTTCACCTCTAAACCACCACCACCAGCCGCCTCCTTCACCTCTAAACCACCACCACCAGCCGCCTCCTTCACCTCTAAACCACCACCACCGCCTCCTTCACCTCTAAATCACCACCACCCGCCTCCTTCACCTCTAAACCACCACCACCACCCGCCTCCTTCACCTCTAAACCACCACCACCCGCCTCCTTCACCTGTAAACCACCACCACCAGCCGCCTCCTTCACCTCTAAAACCACCACCACCCGCCTCCTTCACCTGTAAACCACCACCACCAGCCGCCTCCTTCACCTCTAAACCATCACCACCCGCCTCCTTCGCATGTAAACCACCACCACCCGCCTCCTTCACCTGTAAACCACCACCACCCGCCTCCTTCACCTCT
>JAFLJL010001123.1:30790-40541 GCA_018398815.1 Conus ventricosus | reverse complement strand
ACAGCTACAAGGCGGCCTAAACCTTCCTGAACTTATAAATGACCAAGTTGATGACCAAGCTATATGCCCAAAAAGGAGAGGCTGTATCTTTGGCAGCATGTGGAAAAACAAAACAGTTCCTCGGAACTGATTCAGCATTGAACAGATTCACAGATGTCCCCACAAGACATTATAAAGTATCATAACAGGTATGAAGCGCAGCTGGGGTCTAGAATGTGAAAAGTGTGGGCAAACGGTTCTTATTTGTACACTAAACTAGTCATAGATTTGCTCCCATTGATTCTGAACAAGATCTTACGTATGATTTAACGCAAGATCCGGTTTTAACAAAGTCATTAGAGTCTCTAGGGTGTGATCTATACTTACAGATTTGGAACATTGTATCGCCATTAATCATGGATTAATAACTATTAATCATATAGATTTTGTTTCCCTTCAAAATGAACGAGCTGAAAATCACAGAATCAGAAAACACTGAATCAGGTGGAAAAGTAAACCAAGCCAGAAAATCAGCAGAAAACGCTGAATCAGGTGGGCCATTAAAAAATCCTGGGCGTGTTGAAGCAGGAAAAAAATTAGCAGAGTGAACAGACAAAAAAAAATTAATGTTACAGAATATGACTCATCATGAAAACATACACCGCCCAACGCCAGAACAAGTTGATTCAATGCCAGCTATAAAACTCCATGTGATACAAGGGCCCCGAAGTCTTCATGGTATATTGAACTTAAAACTGTTGCCATTTTGGCGCCCTTGCTGCTGCTGGGGGCTGTTATTACGGTTATAAAATATATAACCAATGGCAACAGAAACAAAAGCAATCAAAAAAATCTGAACCACTAAATACAGAAAAAGACAACTGCACGCCAAAACCGCCAACAACAAAAGATCATTTTGATCCATTTCAAATGGAATAATAATTTTTAAATTTTTTTAATAAAATAGATCATGGCGTATTATAAAATGATAAGTCAATAAATAAAGACATGGAGTCTATAAAAGACATTCCATAGACCAGAATTGTAATCAATGCGGTTGCTTAGGATGTAAAAACTTCATTAAATCTATGCTGACCAATCTCGCCAGAGAACGCTGAGCAAGATATTCTCAGCGATGACGCGTTTTTTTGAGGCGTGTGGTACTATATTAGGCATCTACATATTTAAGATAAAAACATAGATTGTATTTTTTTGATAATTATAAGATAAAAGAACTTGGTTTACTTAGAGGATGACTTAGTTATGATCTTAGGTTAACTTGGTAAGAACTTGAGGATAACTTGAGGCAACTTGAATAAGAACTTAGAAGTGACTTGAGAATAACTTGAGGATAACTGGGTAAAAACTTGGATGACTTAGACTAGGATGACTTAGGATGACTTGAGGACAACTTGAGTAAGAACTAGAAGTGACTTGGGGTGACTTGAGGATGACTTAAGGACAACTTGTGGATGACTTGAGGACAACTTGAGTAAGAACTTTGAAGTGACTTGAGTGCATGCGTGGTGGGGTGTGGGGTGGTGGGGGGGTGTCATGTGTGGGTGGGGGTGTGTGTGGTGGGGGTGTGGGTGGGGGGTGTCATGCGTGGGGGGGGTGTGGGTGGGGGTGTCATGCGTGGGGTGGGGTGAGCAGGAGTTACCTCCCTTAGTGTCCGCACATAGCAATACAGGCAGTACTGCAGCCCTCTTGCTGCTATAAAATAGGCGTTCACCGCATGAACGGTTATTTATAGCAAGGCGGATTTTACTGCAGCCCTCTTGCTACTAAAATAAGGCGTTCACGGCATGAACGGCTATTTATAGTACAGTCAGCAAGGCAATTTTACTGCAGTCCTCTTGCGACGAAAAATAAGGCGTTACACAGCATGAACGGCTATTTATAGGTAGCATACAGCAAGGCGGACTTCACCGCAGGTTGCCTCCCACAACAAAGAGAGTTTCCATTATACTAATCCTTCCCCCTCCCACAACAAAAAAAGTTTATAAACCACACAACCACACCCCTCCTCTTTTTCTGCATTCAAGTTTCTTGCATATATGTAATATCAATATCATGTGCGTTCGTTAAAAATGACGCCATGTCTCAGTTGGTTTTGATCTTTGGAAACATTGTTTGCGCCATTTTCAAAGGCAGTGACCCATATCAGTGAGCATGATGGATAGTTTTTCTTTTGCCAAGTTTTAGTAAAATGGAATCATTCGTCAACACGTCGACAAGATTTAATCAAAGCCATCAACATCTTCTTTCAGTAATATTGCCCAAATCTCTTTCTTAAATCTCTTTGTGGAACCAACAAGCTTTCAAGTACTGTGTAGTTCATCAATGTTAGTTTCTCGTTTTTCTTTCCTCCCCACCTTCCATAACAACGCAATAACTGCTCTTTGGCTTACAAGGTAAAAAACACGCTCACCTAGTTTCTTTTTGTTTATATACTCCCTTCATAAGCTTGTTAGTATGGCATATGATCCTCCAAAATAACAATGAAGTTGTTTCCTCTGTAAACAAAGCCCGTCCGTCTCCATTGGAAGCTGGCTAAAATGGCCGGTCGTTCAACACTGCTCACGACAACGTGTACTCAAGAAAATTTCGTGAACATTTCTGATGCACATGTTGCAAGTGACCTCGTGTCGACCGGGTACCGTTGCGCTGTTAACAAAGTCGTCTTGTCTGGGCTAGCCGTGCCATAAGCATAAATTAATGATCAGATTCAGCCTCTGTGTCTCCTGCCTGGTGTGGGCAAAGTTTTTGTTAGGTAGAAAATTAGGTCCGAATAAGTGTGTGGCGTATATTATTCAATTTAAAATAGTGAGAAAAAGAGTGAGTGTGGTGTGTGTGTGTGCGCGCCCCCGCCTCTCTGTCTGTCTTCTTTCTCTCTCTTCTCTTGTCTGTCTTCTGTTCTGTCTGTTTCTGAGGGGCAACTTACCCTTACGGGGGCTTTGGTCAGGTTTTCTCTCTCCCCCGCCTTGTAAGTAACATACTGGCGAATTAATCGGATAGACCTAGGCAACCCACCGTGTTATAATGGGATGGCGCGTTCTAGCCACAACTGCGTTTCCCCGCCTTACACTATTGGCGCGTGTTCAGTCCCCCGGCTACTTTCCCCTACGCTACTCTCAGAAAACTTTAGTAAATTAGTATTACAACGATAACCCTGCACAGAATGTTTGTTTGTAGATAATCGATATTTTTTGGTTATTGAGTCCTAATTTCAGAGACAGTAATAATGCCACTTCAGGGCACTTCGCCCGAAAACTGGTTTGAGGGCGAAAGTGAGTTTGGATTGGCATATTACTGTCTCACGGTGATGGTGTGGTTTAGAGGGGAAGGGCGGCTGGTGGTGGTGGTTTAGGAGGTGAAGGAGTGCGGGTGGGTGGTTTTAGAGGTGAAGGAGGCGGGCGGTGTGGAGGTTTAGAGGTGAAGGAGGCGGGTGGTGGTGTTTAAGGTGAAGGAGGCGGGGTGGTGGTGGTGGTTTAGAGGTGAAGGAGTCTGTGTGGTGGTGAGTTTCGAGGTGAAGGAGGGCGGGGGTGGTGGTGGTTTACAGGAGTGAAGGAGGCGGGTGGTGTGGTTTAGAGGTGAACGAGGTGCCGGGTGATGGCTGGTGTTTAAGGGGAAGGAGTATGGTGGTGGTGGTTCTGTTTAGAGGGGAAGGAACGGGTGTTGGTGGTGGTTTTTAGAGGGAAGGCGGCGGCGGTGTGGTTAGAGGAGAAGGCGGTGGTAGAGGGGTGGTTTATTGTGAAGGAGGCTGAGTGTGGTGGTGGTTTAGAGAGAGGAGGTGGGTGGTGTGGTGGTTTAGAGGAGAAAGGAGGCGGTGGTGGAGTTGGTTTAGAGGAGAAGGCGGGTGGTGAATGGTGGTTAAGTGGGAAGGAAGGCTGTGGGTGGGGTGGTTTAGAGGGAAGGAGAGACGTAGTGGTGGTGGTTAGAGAGAAGGAGACGGGTGGTGGTGGTGGTTTAGAGGTAAGAGGCGGGTGGGGTGGTTTAGAGGGAAGGAGGCGGGGTGATGGTTTAGAGGTGAAGGAGCGGTGGTGGTGTTGGTTTAAAGGTGAAGGAGGGGGTGGTGTGGTTTTAGAGAGGTGAAGAGAGGCGGGTGATAGGTGGTTTAGAGGAGAAGGAGGCGGTGGGTGGTGGTTAATAGGTGAAGGAGCGGGGTGGTGGTGGTGGTTTAGAGGGAAGGAGGCGGTGTGGTGGTTTAGAGGTGAAGAGGCGGGTGATGGTGGTTTAGAGGTGAAGGAGGCGGTGGGTGGTGGTTTAAGGAGAAGGAGTAGGTGTGGTGGGTGGTTTAGAGGTGAAGGAAAGGCGGTGGTGGTGGTGGTTTAGAGGAGGTAGGGGGTGATGGTGGGGGGTTTAGAGGGGAAGAGGCGGGTGGTGGTGTTTTTAGGGGGGAAAGGAGGGGGGTGGTGGTGGGGGGTTTAGAGGGGGAAGGAGGCGGGGGGTGGTGGTGGTTTTAGAGGGGAAGGAGGCGGGGGGTTTGGGGGTGGTGGGTTTTTAAGGTGAAGGGGGGGTGGGGGGGTGGGGGTTTATAGGTGAAGGGGCGGGGGGTGGTGGGGGGGTTTAGGGGTGAAGGGGCGGTGGGGGGGGGTGGTGGTTTAAGGGGTGAATGAGGGGGGGTGGGGGTAGGTTTGGTGGTTTTTGAGGTGAAGGAGGCAGGTGGGGGGTTTTTTTTTAGAGGTGAAAGAAGGCGGGGGGGCGGGGGGGGTGGGGGGGAGGTTTTAGAGGGGAAAGGAGGGGTGGTTGGTGGTTTTTGGGAGAAGGCGGGTGGGGGGGGGAGGGTTGTTTTTAGTGGTGAAGGAGGCGGGTGGGGGTGGGGGTGGTGGTTTAGAGGGGGAAGGAGGGGGGGGTGGTGGGGGTGGTTTTTTTTTGAGGAGAAGGAGCGGGGTGGGGGGGGGTGGGGGTTTTTTTTTTTGAGGAGAAGGAGGCGGGTGGGGGTGGTGGTGGTTTAGGGGTGGAAGGGGGGGTGGTGGTTTGTGGTTTATGGTGAAGGGGGGGTGGTGGTGCGGATGGGGGGGGAAAGAACGCAATTCCCAAAAATGCTTTTTTATAAAGGTGCCCCCAAGTTTTTTTGCAGCCCCCCCCCCCCCCCCCCCCCCTTTTAAAACCCTTTGGGGCTTCCCCTCCCCCCCTTTCTCCCCAACCTCTTCCCCTTTTTTTGATGATCGATTGTCATTTGGTATTCCTTCCCCTCATTTTGTCACTTTTAAATTCCTTTTCGCCTACCACTCTCCCCCCCCCCAATCCCAGACAAAAAAACTATTAATTTTCATCGAGGAAAGCCCGAAATTTGATTCTGAACTGGGGGAAAGGTTTCTTTAAAAACTGTCGAGTAAAAGATTTCATAAGAAAATATCAAAATTTGTTTAAAATTTGTTTTACGAAACATTTCTAAGTCCCAACTGACCTTGACTTTTTCCCCCAAATTTTGTTCTTTTATGAGTCCGCAGAAAAAGCCTTCAAAGGGTCGGTTTTTTGGGGGGGGGGAGTACAAAATTCTAGTGAAACATCTCAAAGGTTTTTATAAAAATCTCAGAATTTAAAAAGATAATTTGTGGTTTAGGTTCGATAAAAGCATTTTAAATGACAAAAATATTTGATATTGTCGGTCCCTATGATGCCCCCCTGACAGTCCTTACTATAGACCCCCCTATTCCCTTCAGGTCGTTAAATGTGATTGAAGAATGTTTTTTGATTTGCCCGCCTCAAAACGAACCGTACGGTTTTTTACTGTTGGTGATTTCAATGCAAGGCGGGTTTCCTTAATGCACTTCATGTAAACCCAGAAGATGTAATGCTTTATTCGTTGATTTTGTGAGCAGAGGCAACCCCAGGACGAAATGTTAAACCACTTTGGTCGGTTCTCTTGAGCTCGTGTTTTTCAATTTTAAACGATTTTGAACGGTTTCTTGTCCCGGGGACAAAGGGGGAAAAATTTAATTTTTGGTGTTTCGATGGCAGTGTGTAATAGACTTTTTTTTTTGTTCAAAGAAATAAATCACAAAACCATGCAAATAAAAGTGGGCGAAATTTAACTTAAGCATATGCCAAGTATTGGTATAAATTGTAAGGGAAAAACAGGGACGATAGCTACAGTAAAAAATTTACAGAGAAAATTGTTTGGGACAAGAAAAGGAAGGCTTTTTGAAAATTTTCAAACAAGAAATGTTTTTCAATGGCTTAAAACAAAGCCCCCATAAATCTCAGGACGTATCTTTGACGAAGCGTGAAGTGTCTAAATAAAGGGACTACTTCAGGCAGAGAATGCATGAAACGTAGAATCGGCAGGGGCCCCAAAACCCAAAAGTTGGTTCGCTACGAGTGTAAAACAGCTAAAAAAGAAATGAGACGTTGCTGGAGGATGTTCATCGTTGAAAAGTCAAAAAATTACAAACCATTTAAAGGCTTAAGTATTTTGGGAAGTAGAATTACTATAGACGTTTATCAATAGTAAAAAAAAAATTTTTAAACAAGAAAAACTTGAAACTCTTATTTTAAAGGTAAAGAGTTTTGTAAGTTCTGGAAAAAAGAAAAAAGCTTTAAACCCGTAAAGCCAAAGAAACCCAAATATCCCGATAGGAATGGGGAATCTTTCCCGTCTGTGTTCAAAGAAAAAAAAAAACGTAGGATATTGCGATGACAGTGGGGACACAACGAATTATCGAGGGTTAAATTTAAACGATTGACAGGGGAGAAAAAAAGGCATGTTGTCCAGTTCTCAGCAAAAACAAGGTAGGCCCAGATGTTTTTCCCGAAATGGTGAATTTTCCTTTGGATAAAAACTTTGCCTTTTCTTTTGCACTTATGTAATATTTTTGCAACAAAAATATCCAAGGCTGGAAATGATGCAATCTTGTCCGTTATTCAAAAGCGGAGTCCCGAAACCCAGAAATTATCGAGGTATCTTTTAATTAGTATACTTGGAAAAATGTTTGCAAAAATTTTAAAAATAACGTCTTTTAATGGGCCGAAAGGAATGGAAATTGCTGAAAAAAAAAAGTGGTTTCAGAACCGGTTTTCTACTTCAGATAACTTTTTTGCTTGTATGCTTTTGTGCAACGTATTTTTTGAAAATTTCAGGAAAACTGTAGTTTGCTTTGTCGATTTTAAAAAAGCCTTTGATCTGAAAATAGAAATTTGGGGAAAATGTATTCGAAATATGGGCTTTGGATGAAAAATTTAGGATGCTGAAAAATGTATCGTTGTGTGAGATGTGTTTTAAGATGTCCAGTACATGCAGACTTTTTTGAATTTCAATGCGGGAGTGGACAAGGTTGTGCTTTCCCCTAATTTTCTATTTTTTATAAAAGAATGGCGCTAGAGATGCGCCGAATGGGGCACGGTGTTAACTAAACCCGCGTGATCAGTTCTAATCTCCTTTTTGTGATGAGTGGCTCTCGCCCTACTGCCCTGCCGGTCTACAAAAACAAATTTACATCCCCAAAAGGGTTTTTCTATAATTCCCTTAAACTAAATTAGACAAAACCAAAATAATTGTATTTAGAAAAGGGGATTTTGGGGGTTTAAAAAAAGTGGAAAAATTGGGAAAAGTAGATATTAAAGTGGTAAAAGTTTTAAGTTTTGGGTTACTTTTTCAACCAAATTATCCTTGACATGCGTGCGAAGAACTTGCAAGAAGGGTAAGATCAAAAGCCAATTTTTAGGTGCCTTTGGAAATAGGGGATGTTCCCCGGGAAGTTTTTTCAAAAAATTTTAACCCGTTTTCCTTTTTTACTTTAGGGGCGAGATATGGGGGTTTTCAACAAATCGATGTTATTTAAAAAAACCCTTATTTGATTTTAAAAGGGATTTGAATGTTGGATGCGTCACCGAACCCCCCTTGGTCTTGGGGAAATCGGTCGTTATCCCTTTTATTGGGGCGCAGAAAGATGCATCCGCTACTGGTTAGAGTGTGCAACATGCCAGTACAAATTGCCAAAAAAGCCTTTTTTAGTTTAAAAATTTACAAGGTTGGGGAAAAGAACGTGGCTTTTTAAAATCAAACAATTGCTTTGTGTAAACGGAATCGGTGATGTCTGGAAAAAACATATGTTTGGGGACGTAAGAAGTTTTCTGTTTTATTTAAACAAAAACTGATGACCCCTATGGACAAATGTGGCTGACAAAATTGAAACCAAAGTCGTTTTGAATTTTACGTGCTTCAAACATACGTTTAAAACTGAAAAATACTTTTATTAGTATCCCAAAATGCTACAAAGAAATATATGCGAAGTTTAGATTTGGAATTTCCCCCCTCTTTGTTCCAAATGCGTTCGAAAGATGTTGTACCACCACTTGCTGTGTCTTTTGTAAGCAGCATTTGAAGATGAAATTTATGTGTTTTTTGATTGTGAGGTTATAACCTTTTTAGAAAAGATGCCAGTGTTACCATAGGCAAAAAGGCAACATTGGTTTGTGATGTCGTGTGACGTGAGGTGTCCGAAAAAAAGCTGTTCGGTTTTTGTATAAAAGGGTTTTAAAAACGATCGGAAATTCGAAAAGTAGAGCTGCAGAATAAAGATATCTGATTGGAAAAAAAATCATATTGGATTTTTTTGTACAGTGGAAAATAAAAAATGAAAAATGAGAGGGTGGAGGGAAGAGGGGAGAAGAGAGGAGAGGAGGGGGAGAGGAGAGAGGGGAGGAGAGGAGAGAGAGAGAGGGGAGGAGAGGAGGGAAAGAGGGGGAGAGGGAGAGAGAGAATCAATTACCCAAAAGTAGGACCTATTACAAATTTAATAGTTTTTGTTTTGATCCCCCTTTAAAAGAAATCTTGTTTACCCAAAAAATTGCATTGTAATTTCTTTCTTGTCATTGTCCCCCATCCCAGCCTTTGGTCTTTTGCATATGACTCTTTTCCTGTCCTCCCCCACCCTTGATTTTATATTTTGCTCCGCCCCCTGTATCGGTAAAAAAAAGCTAAGATGGGAAAATAATGCAACAGAATATAAAAAAAAGAAGATGAATGTTTGAAATGCAATCTGCCCTGAAACGTTTTTTTTTGAATATTTGAAATTAGTTCTTCTAAACGAAGAATACACCTTGAAATACAAAAAAGTAAACTTTGATTTTGTTCTTTCATGTTGAGAAAAATTTGGTAGGGGAGGGGGTGGGGGGGGGGGGGGGGGGGGGGGGGAAGTGGGAGGGGAGGGGAGGATGGACGCAGTATGGGAAAAAAGGTCCTATATCACCCGGTCATCAGGTGGGGGCCCAACCCTTGCGCAATGGGCCAACAGAAAAAGACTTATGACATCGAGTGGGCGCGTGTTTTCATTCCTTCTCTTCATCCAAACAAATTACAGTGAGGGGAATAGAGGGGCCAAGCGGACACCCCTCGTGGACAGCACGAAGGGGGAACACAACAGGAGCGAAACTCCCTCAGTAATGGAGCAAAGGGTGAGTGGCGGGCTCCCCATTGCGTGCCCCCGCGAAGCCGTTCGGCTCAGGGTTGGTCCCCTTTCCAAAGGCAGATCGGGTTTTAGAGCCCGGGGCCCAATGTAATCGCCAAATCAAAGACGGGTGGAGGTGAAATGGGAAGGCCCTGTTGTCCGTTGACTGTTCCCAAGGTCCACAGGAGGTCAACGGCCCCAAAGGGGGGGAAGCTCACTGCAAGCGTTTCGCCTATCTCGGCATCCACGATCAATTTGGTTTTTCTAAAATGGTCTTTCAATCTCTCAGTCATTTCTTCATTTACGTCAAACAGTTTCCTTCAAAATGGTCTTTCAGTTATTTTTTTACTCACCTATTTTTTTTAAAATTCCTTCCC
>JAFLJL010001123.1:0-28190 GCA_018398815.1 Conus ventricosus | reverse complement strand
CTCTTCTTCTCTTAGCATCGTTCAGATCAATACTAAAGCTACTATTACCATTATTGTCGGTGTTATTATTATCATAATATGATTATTTTGCCATTCTTACTTCATTATGATAAGTGGTATCTTCTGTTCTTGATTGTCATTATTTTCATTATCATCATAAGTGATATTTTCTGTATTTGATTGTCATTATTTTCAGTATTTTAACCTGGGTTGTCCCCCCTTCAGCCTCGTTTCCATTCCACAGCCTTCCTGCACTCACTTCGCCGAGACAAGTGACTGTCTGAACGTCCCACAGTTTCACTGTCTGGAATGGCCTTTGTCTTGCCTGAAGAAGAAGACCCAACAGGTCGAAACGCATGGGTTTTTGCATTGCAATGTGTTTACTTTTTCGGTTGGCGGCGCATTACTTCTGTCTTTGCTCTTGTTGTGTGTCCATTTTTAAAACGAGGGCTGACTGCCAGAACCCAGTATCTCTCTTATATATATGGATATGAGATACTGGGTTCTGGCAGTTAACCCTCGCGGATTTGTTTTTCCATTAATCTGTGTCGGAAGACTGGATGACATGCAGACCTGCGGGTATGTGGGGTGACTGAGGTGAGGGGTCAGACTGGTGTGTGGTGAGGTGAGGGGTCAGACCGGTGTGTGATAGAGGTGAGGGGTCAGACTGGTGTGTGATGAGGTGATGGGTCAGAGTGAGGTGTGATGAGGTGAGGGGTCAGACTGGTGTGTGATGAGGTGAGGGGTCAGACTGGTGTGTGATGAGGTGAGGGGTCAGAGTGAGGTGTGATGAGGTGAGGGGTCAGACTGGTGTGTGATGAGGTGAGGGGTCAGAGTGAGGTGTGATGAGGTGAGGGGTCAGACTGGTGTGTGATGAGGTGAGGGGTCAGACTGGTGTGTGATGGAGGTGAGGGGTCAGACTGGTGTGTGATGGAGGTGAGGGGTCAGACTGGTGTGTGATGAGGTGAGGGGTCAGACTGGTGTGTGATGAGGTGAGGGGTCAGACTGGTGTGTGATGGAGGTGAGGGGTCAGACTGGTGTGTGATGGAGGTGAGGGGTCAGACTGGTGTGTGATGAGGTGAGGGGTGAGACCGGTGTGTGACGAACTGTGCAGGGAAGAGAGGGGACTGGAGGAACGAGCAACACTTGTGAGGAAGTCTGGCTTCAAGCTTTTAGGGAGTAAATTCGTGCGTAATCTACTGGCAGTGAGTGTTTCTCCTCCATCTTTCTGAAGTGTCCTATCTTTTTTTCCAGAGGTTTCACCCCTCCCCCACCCCTCTCCTCTCTGTCTGTCTGTCTGTCTGTCTGTCTGTCTGTCTGTCTGTCTGTCTCTCTCTCTCTCTCTCTCTCTCTCTCTCTCTCTCTCTCTCTCTCTCTCTCTCTCTCTCTCTCTGTCTCTCGCCGCGCCGGGTCCTATACTTCTCATCCTCTCTTCTTAGCTTTGTCTGATTGAATCCAATGTTTTATTTCAAGCACCTCTCGCACGACAGTTATGCAACTGGGAAGATATGTAAGATGAGATATTTTTTTAAGTGTCTATTGTTCACATTTCAAAGAGAACAAATATTTTCTGATCAACTTCTGATGACCTAAAATATCAAACCAGGGGAAAAAAAAGACAACGAGAACCTAAACCGCTGTTTGCTCTGATAATAAAAGCAATATCATTCCACCCCAAGGAAGACAGTTGCAAAACAATTATTAACTTTTGTCTCCAGTGTTCCCAGCAGCGACAACACGTAGCAGTGGAGAGGGGGGGGGGGGAGGGGGAGGAAGGGGGGAGGGGGAGGAGGGAAGGGGGTGGAGGGGGTGAGGGGGGGGGGGTAAGAGGAAGACAGGCTGAGCTGTTTGGACAAATACTCTTGATCTGCCCAGAATCATTCAATGTAACCCAGCAATTGTTGCAATACACAACACGGCAAAATCACTCATGACACTGGGGTTATCCCTCTGTCTACATCTCCTGTTTACTCTCTAGAACAAATCAGACGTGGGGGAATACTAGGCTGGCCATAGTGGATGCGCACTGGACGCGAGAGAGAGCACACAAGAACGACAACTCCATGGTGTAATGCAGCAAATGATGAATGACTGTTCCATACAGTCGTGCGATCCTGCCCTGCAGAACTCTTCTCACGAGAGTTGTCTCCCTTCCCAGCAGCAGCCTAGTAGCTTACAGACCGGCCTCCATGTCAACGGCTAAACGGGCTGTGGCTGGAACCAACAGACCGGCCTCCATGTCAACGGCTAAACGGGCTGTGGCTGGAACCAACAGACCGGCCTCCATGTCAACGGCTAAACGGGCTGTGGCTGGAACCAACAGACCGGCCTCCATGTCAACGGCTAAACGGGCTGTGGCTGGAACCAACAGACCGGCGTCCATGTCAACGGCTAAACGGGCTGTGGCTGGAACCAAATGCTGTGGTGTCTGTCCACCGGTGGTGTTCTCCGCCAGCCAAGGAAAGAGCTTGTCAACATTTCAGCCAAATGGTATCTTACAAAGCAATTCAATGAAAAAAGAAATGTTTTGCCCCTGGTTTTCTTTTCTCCATAAGAGAGAAGAAAAGATGGGATGACATAGCGGGGTTTATCTGATTGGTGAAGTGATGGGGAGACTGTGATGTCTGACAGACTGAGGAGAGGGGACAAGGGGATTGGACACCAGATTACCACTGGTGATGACATCTAGCGCAAGTTGTTTTTAACACATCGGCTGGTACGTCATTCTTTTAGCATGCGAGTGTTCTCCTCCACGTTCTTAACTGTCCTTCCCCTTTCTGCCATGACCTCCATTCATTCTCCCCCCCCCCCCCCTCCCGTCCTCCTTACATCTCCTCTCCGCAACCCCTGCTTTAATTCCCTATTTAATAATAATAATAATAATAATAATAATAATAATAATGAATACTTATATAGCGCCTATTCTCGGCTAGAGGCCAAGCTCTAAGCGCTTTACAATCAACACTCGTTTACACAACGGGCTGCCTACCTGGGTAGTGCCGACTGAAGAGCTGCCAGCTGGCGCTTCATTCAGTCGTTTCCCGTGTCATCCGTTCAGTATCGATCACTCATTTTCCTTACAACCTTCATTCTTTCCATTTATCACGCAGGGTGCATGCTATGTGTAACGTGTCATCCACACCAACGGCCAAACTGGCCTACTCTTCCGAAAGTTGGTGATGGGATTTTACGTGTGCGCAAGATGTTATGCATGCGTTCACACACGGAACCTCGGTTTATAGTCTCATTCGAAGGACTGTATGGGAAATGGAGTCAGAACCAATGTTAACTCCGAGGGGAAAATCCCCCTGTACCGAAACGCCCCGGCAGAGGTTCGAACCCGCAACCCCAGGATCACCAAGATTACGAGTCAGGCGCTCTACCAACTGAGCTATTCCGGCTATTCCTAAAGCTCTTCTCCCGGGGAGTACTACTGAGAAGTCACACGGGACGAGACACAGTGTAGACATTGTGAAAGGTATTGCAACGTCAACGTCAACACACCAACCACAACAATTTCTTTTCATCATGTTCTAATGACGCTATGATAACCAAACCAGAATGAAAACAGTGATATCTACACTGCTGATCGTTCTGATCATCAAAGGAATATCATGGCATGACTAGGACTATAGTTGTAAAAAGAAATTGTCAGTATTTTCTCCACTGTCCCTACTGGTGACCAAACGCATGAGGGACGAGAGACAGACAGGGCGTGCTCACTGGCTGAAGCAGGCAGCGGAGAGATATACAATAACAACAGCTGTGTGACACGTGGGGGTAAAAAATGGAGCATGCAGTGACGACAGCTATGTGACATAGGGGTCAAAGAATGGAGCATACATTAACCATAGCTGTATGACATAGAGGTCAAGAATGGACCATACAGTGACGACAGCAGTATGACATAGGGGGTAAAAATGGACCATACAGTGACGACAGCTGCATGACATAGGGGTCAAAGAATGGACCATACATTAACCATAGCTGTATGACATAGAGGTCAAGAATGGACCATACAGTGACGACAGCTGTGTGACATAGAGGTAAAGAATGGAGCATACAGTGACGACAGCTGTGTGACATAGGGGTAAAGAATGGACCATACAGTGACGACAGTGTGTGACATAGGGGTAAAGAATGGACCACACAGTGACGATAGTGTGTGACATAGGGGGTAAAGAATGGACCATACAGTGACGACAGCTGTGTGACATAGGGGATAAAGAATGGACCATACAGTGACGACAGCTGTGTGACATAGGGGATAAAGAATGGACCATACAGTGACGACAGCTGTGTGACATAGGGGATAAAGAATGGACCATACAGTGACGACAGCTGTGTGACATAGGGGATAAAGAATGGACCATACAGTGACGACAGCTGTGTGACATAGGGGGTAAAGAATGGACCATACAGTGACGACAGCTGTGTGACATAGGGTGATAAAGAATGGACCATACAGTGATGACAGCTGTGTGACATAGGGTGATAAAGAATGGACCATACAGTGATGACAGCTGTGTGACATAGGGGGTAAAGAATGGACCACACAGTGACGATAGTGTGTGACATAGGGGTAAAGAATGGAGCATACAGTGACGATAGTGTGTGACATAGGGGTAAAGAATGGACCATACAGTGACGATAGTGTGTGACATAGGGGTAAAGAATGGACCATACAGTGACGACAGTGTGCGATTTTGCAATGCAAAGCAGAGTTTTTTTCTGATCATCTCCGCCATTTGACTGACCTCACCGATCCGTCCAGATGTCTCCCAGACATCTCCTCTCCCTTTGTCCCCTGTAGATCGGCAGACATTGAGACAATGGATGAACTGTTCCATTTTGTTCTCCCTTTGTTCCCTGTAGATCGCCAGACAGGCAGACAATGATGAACCGTGCCATTTTGTTCTGATTGCTGAGGTGACTGGGAAATTGATGGGTAAAGGGCCGTGAAGAAAAGAGAAAGGGGTTGGGATGTAGATTGACAATGGGGATCACACTCAATTCAAGCTCTTAATTTCAAACTCTGGCATAATCATTGTCATTTGATGTTTTATTGGTCTCCAATGCTCTCGTATACATCCCCCCCCCCTTTTTGTGCCTCTCATCTCAGCTATTCTGCTCCCCCAATCACCCCCCCCCCCCCCCCCCCCCGTCCATCCACCAGGCCCTTCTCCTCTCTCCCTTACCTCCCTTCATTCACTTGAACTTCTGTCTTTATTGTATTTTCTTTTATAGCTCGTGACAGTCTTTCTTCACATGAAGGAAAAGAAGAGATCAGAAACGGGAATCATTATGTGACTTTAGTTATAATTTCTGTTATATCATTTGAGGACATGATGTTCCTGTGGCATCTTGGTTCAGATTTCTGTCTGCCTGTTCGTCTGGCGGTCTTGTGGCTTGTTGGAGTTAAACGATGTCTGATGCCACAACTTGAGGAGTCACCGCCATTTTCTGTCCGGCTACAAATGGTAAAAAGGGCAAGGAACGATAACACCAAAAGTAAAACAAGGAAAGGAAACTGAGTTGTTTGGAAAGCTGCAGTGTACAGGGCCGGATTTTTAACACTCCGGACATCACGTCATCACAAGAAAGACACGGACAACTACGTATCATCTGTCTCTGTCTGTCTGTCTGTCTGTCTGTCTGTCTGTCTCTCTCTCTCTCTCTCTCTCTCTCTCTCTCTCTCTCTCTCTCTCTCTCTTTCTCTCGCTCTCTCTCTCTCTTTCTCACTCTCTCAATCCAGTATTCTCATTGCTGTAAAATCCTGGTGGTGAGGGGGGGGGGGGGGGATGGAGAACGGTCTAACACACATCTCTAGCAGCATTAGAGCCTGTGTTCGTACGTTTTTGAAAGCACAGAAGGAAGACGCAATTGCTCAGGATGCGTACACGACACAACATGTCCACACAGAAGTCATCCAGGTCTTTTCGGAGGGATGCATTTCGCTGTCCAAGTTCTCAGTTCAGTAACAAACCCGTAAGTCATAAACACTCAGTAAATCCTATATTGTCACCGCTAAGAAACCCAGGACACTATTTCATCATCAAAATACATACCGTTGACACCACCCGTAAACTCTTCATTGGTGATAGAACTAGGAAGGGGGGGGGGAGAGGGAGAGAGGGAGGGGGAGGTGTCTGGAGAAACGAATGTTCTGTCAGCAGAACCAACCAGTACAAACAATGCTGTCGACAAAGTAAAAACTGGATGGACAAAACGCTATTTCAGCCATGTCTATCCTGCAATGGCTTTCACACTGACAGGGGACTTAAACGAGGAGAAGGAAAGAGTTCTCGTCCTTTACACTTCAGCCCATTTGATTCATCTCAGAGGACCCTCCGGGTTCCCATACACGTGCTGTGTGTCAAAAGACAGGAAGAGGTTGGATGACATTAAAGTTTTCTCTCATGACAAGGAGACCGTTATGGGTATTGGACTGTGTAGAGAGGACCATGGGTTAGACATCAGATTGACACTGGTGATGACATCTGCTTTCAGTTTTGTAATGGGCGGACTCCTGCACAATTTGCTGTTCAGGGAGGGTTGGCTCTTCGTTGTGTTGAGTTTTCTTTCTGTGTGTCCACGCCCCTCCACCCTGGCCCCCACACCCTTCCCTGTCCACGCCTCCGTCCCTCCCTCTGTTCCCTCCACCCTGGCCCCCACACCCTTCCCTGTCCACGCCTCCGTCCCTCCCTCTGTTCCCTCCACCCTGGCCCCCACACCCTTCCCTGTCCAGCCCTCCGTCCCTCCCTCTGTTCCCTCCACCCTGGCCCCCACACCCTTCCCTGTCCACGCCTCCCTCCCTCTGTTCCCTCCACCCTGGCCCCCACACCCTTCCCTGTCCACGCCTCCCTCCCTCTGTTCCCTCCACCCTGGCCCCCACACCCTTCCCTGTCCACGCCTCCCTCCCTCTGTTCCCTCCACCCTGGCCCCCACACCCTTCCCTGTCCACGCCTCCCTCCCTCTGTTCCCTCCACCCTGGCCCCCACACCCTTCCCTGTCCACGCCTCCCTCCCTCTGTTCCCTCCACCCTGGCCCCACACACCCTTCCCTGTCCACGCCTCCCTCCCTCTGTTCCCTCCACCCTGGCCCCCACACCCTTCCCTGTCCACGCCTCCCTCCCTCTGTTCCCTCCACCCTGGCCCCCACACCCTTCCCTGTCCACGCCTCCGTCCCTCCCTCTGTTCCCTCCACCCTGGCCCCCACACCCTTCCCTGTCCACGCCTCCGTCCCTCCCTCTGTTCCCTCCACCCTGGCCCCCACACCCTTCCCTGTCCACGCCTCCGTCCCTCCCTCTGTTCCCTCCACTCTACCATCCTCTTTCCCATGCCTCGTCTGACTTCACACTCGCTGTGGTGTCTCCAATATATCATCAGCTCTGCTCGTAAAGGAGAAATGCACCAACATCACACGACCAACATAAAGGAGAAATGCCCCAACACCACACGACCAACATAAAGGAGAAATGCACCAACATCACACGACCAACATAAAGGAAAAATGCACCAACACCACACGACCAACATAAAGGAAAAATGCACCAACACCACACGACCAACACAAAGGAGAAATGCACCAACACCACACGACCAACACAAAGGAGAAATGCCCCAACACCACACGTCCAGGAGAAATGCCCCAACACCACACGACCAACATAAAGGAGAAATGCCCCAACACCACACGACCAACATAAAGGAGAAATGCACCAACATCACACGACCAACACAAAGGAGAAATGCACCAACACCACACGACCAACACAAAGGAGAAATGCCCTAACAGCACATGACAACACAAAGGAGAAATGCCCCAAGCACCACACGACCAACAGAAAAGAGAAATGCAGCAACAGGAGAAGACCAACGAGACAGCCACTGCATTATATCGAAATGGAGTGAATAGCGAACAAATGAAACACAAAACAACACATCTTACTACGCCACTGTATTATATCAACATGAAGTGAATGGCCAACTAATGAACACAAAACGACACATCTTCCTACGCCACTGTATTATATCAACATGAAGTGAATGGCCAGCTAATGAACACAAAACAACACATCTTCCTATAGCACTGTATTATATCAAAATGAAGTGAATGGCCAGCTAATGAACACAAAACAACACATCTTCCTATACCACTGTGTGATATCAAAATGAAGTGAATGGCCAACTAATGAACACAAAGCAAAACAACACATCTTCCTACGCCACACACAGCAAGCGTGACGACATGATGTTCAAGGTTTTGATGAGGAAACCCATGCTGGACTGGCTGTGGTGCAGTGAATGATTCCGTTCCATATTGTTGGTTTTCTGTTTTCCCTTTCACAGGCCTCCCACCTCCCATCCCCTTTCCACTTTTCCTTAAAAATGTCCATCCCCCTACCATCCCATCCCTCAAGTCTTGCCTGATGTCATTCACTATTTGAATTCCAGCTCTTCTCATGGGGGCAGAACACCGCTGAGAAGACATGCGTTATAAGATCATTTACATTTTATTGGTTCCATCGTCTGCGCCACCCCAGTCGGCACCACTCCCACGCCGCTCGGTCCAGTTCTCTCTCCGGACACACTCTGGTTTGTCCTGTGCTTGCTCCGACACCGCCAGTCTACAGGGAGAGTCATCATCAAACCGTCACGACACCGCCAGTCTACAGGGAGAGTCATTATCAAACCGTCACGACACCGCCAGTCTACAGGGAGAGTCATTATCAAACCGTCACGACCCCGCCAGTCTACAGGGACAGTCATTATCAAACCGTCACGACCCCGCCAGTCTACAGGGAGAGTCATTATCAAACCGTCACGACACCGCCAGTCTACAGGGAGAGTCATTATCAAACCATCACGACACCGCCAGTCTACAGGGAGAGTCATTATCAAACCGTCACGACACCGCCAGTCTACAGGGAGAGTCATTATCAAACCGTCACGACACCACCAGTCTACAGGGAGAGTCATTATCAAACCGTCACGACACCACCAGTCTACAGGGAGAGTCACCATCAAACCGTCACGACACCGCCAGTCTACAGGGTGAGTCATTATCAAACCGTCACGACACCGCCTGTCTACAGGGAGAGTCATTATCAAACCGTCATGACACCGCCAGTCTACAGGGAGAGTCATTATCAAACCGTCACGACACCGCCAGTCTACAGGGAGAGTCATTATCAAACCGTCACGACCCCGCCAGTCTACAGGGACAGTCATTATCAAACCGTCACGACACCGCCAGTCTACAGGGAGAGTCATTATCAAACCGTCACGACACCGCCAGTCTACAGGGACAGTCATTATCAAACCGTCACGACACCGCCAGTCTACAGGGAGAGTCATCATCAAACCGTCACGACACCGCCAGTCTACAGGGAGAGTCATTATCAAACCGTCACGACACCGCCAGTCTACAGGGAGAGTCATTATCAAGCCGTCACGACACCGCCAGTCTACAGGGAGAGTCATTATCAAACCGTCACGACATCGCCAGTCTACAGGGAGAGTCATTATCAAATCGTCACGACACCGCCAGTCTACAGGGAGAGTCATTATCAAACCGTCACGAGGCAACCCACCAGCGGAGACACGGCACTGATGCTAGCTCTCTTCGGTGGTGTTCAGTGGTGACTGTTCTGAGTCTACACACGCAAAACACCACCTGCTAAGCCCCCTTCTAACGACAATCATTCTTGAGTGGCGGAGCCTGCATGAGTGACCGTCCCTTAGCGGAGAGCTTGACAGGACATAGGGTGGGGAGGATATTGAAATTACGGTCACCAGAGAGCAGGACAAGACTTTTTCTTTAAAATGTTGATCGATCTGGATGAGACCAATGATGATATCACTATGGACTTCCTGGTCTGGAGGTTCTGCTCTGAGATCTCATGATAGGGCTGCACTCTGCTCTGTTATTTATACTATTTCTAGGCGTCAAGCAAGCCCAGGAGATACTAACACCCGCAGTAATCGTAAGAAAATTTGACCAACACTATCAGTGACCACCTATTAAGTTGTTGAAACTAGACTGTGTAACTTCTGTCTTCCTGCTGTAGCGAACTGAAATATTGGCAGGAGCCAGTCACATCCGAAAAATCTCACAAATTTAAATGGCTCCGACGGGAATGAAACTCACGACCTCCCAGCCGGGAATCCCCGACAGTAACCACTGGGCCATGGTGGCTGGTGAAATATATGTTTGAAGTGGTCGTGGTCTGACAAGAGTGGGGAAATAGATGTTTGAAGTGCCCATGGTCTGACTTGTGAAATAGATGTTTGAAGTGCCCATGGTCTGACAAGATTGGTGAAATAGATGTTTGAAGTGCCCCTGGTCTGACAAGATTGGTGAAATATATGTTTGAAATGCCCATGATCTGACAAGATTGAAAAATAAACTTTAGCTAGAACAGGTTTTCTGATCGTGTTCTAACCACCTCGAAATATCAAACCAGGAAAGAACTACCATGACATCAACTGAAGTTTGGCGTACTCGTCAAAGCAATAGCATTCTATCACTAAGAACACACATGTACTTGTGAAACAACCCATTTCTTTTTTTCATCTAATACTCCATTTGTTCACAAAACGTTGGAGGAGCAGGAGATAGACAGACCTGTCTGGAAGACTACTTTCATTATCCGCATTGTTGCCATACACAACATAGCCAAATCGCCAACGACACCCAGCTCCTCTCTCTGTCTACATCTCATATTTACCCATCAAACCAAATTAGAGTTCAGGGAATACCAAAATGGCCACAGGGACAGGACGTTGGCTGCGCCACGCAGCGGGAGAAAACACACAGGAACGACAACTCTATCATGTAATGGAGCGAATGATGAGTGGTGTTCCATAGCTGTGCCTCAGTCCCAGCGAACACATCTCGGGAGACGGGTGTCTCTTTTCCGATAGCGGACTGGTGTTTTAGCGCCGTGCTCTAATGTAATCGGCAAATCAAAGATGGATGGGAAAAAAGGCTGTTCCCGACATGTCAGACCAGCACTGGTTTTCACAGCCACAAAAGGAGTTCAACAGTGGAGAGAACTTTCCTAACATTTCAGCCTGTCTCATTACAAACTGACAAACCTATCCACTTTTCTTCACAATTTTTTTTGTTTTTCACGTCTCACCCCCCCCCCCCCCCCACCCTCCTTCCTCACCCGCTGGGTGTCACGAGACAAAAGGCAGATTGGATGAGATGTGCAGATCTCTGTGATTGCTGAGGAGACTAGGGATTGGATGAGATGTGCAGATGTCTGTGATTGCTGAAGAGACTAGGGATTGGATGAGATGTGCAGATGTCTGTGATTGCTGAGGAGACTAGGGATTGGATGAGATGTGCAGATCTCTGTGATTGCTGAGGAGACTACTAGGGATTGGATGAGATGTGCAGATGTCTGTGATTGCTGAAGAGACTAGGGATTGGATGAGATGTGCAGATGTCTGTGATTGCTGAGGAGACTTCTAGGGATTGGATGAGATGTGCAGATCTCTGTGACTGCTGAGGAGACAAGGGATTGGATGAGATGTGCAGATGTCTGTGATTGCTGAGGAGACTAGGGATTGGATGAGATGTGCAGATGTCTGTGATTGCTGAGGAGACTAGGGATTGGATGAGATGTGCAGATGTCTGTGATTGCTGAGGAGACTAGGGATTGGATGAGATGTGCAGATGTCTGTGATTGCTGAGGAGACTAGGGATTGGATGAGATGTGCAGATGTCTGTGATTGCTGAGGAGACTAGGGATTGGATGAGATGTGCAGATCTCTGTGATTGCTGAGGAGACTAGGGATTGGATGAGATGTGCAGATCTCTGTGATTGTTGAGGAGACTAGGGATTGGATGAGATGTGCAGATCTCGGTGATTGCTGAGGAGACTAGGGATTGGATGAGATGTGCAGATCTCTGTGATTGCTAAGGAGACTAGGGACTGTGGTGAGTGACGAGCTGTGCAGACAGAGCGGAGTGGACTGGAGGCTGGATGAACGCTGCTGATGACATCAGATTCCAGCTTTCAATGACCAGCTCGGGGGTAACTTGTCATCACTCACTAACTGTTTCTTTTTCCATTTTGTTGGCTTTTCTTTCTTCCTCTCGCCAGCCTCCCATTCGCCCCCCTCCCTAATTCCCTCCCCATCCTTCTTCCACCCCCTCTTCCAAACCTTGTCTCATTTGATTCAATGTTTTTCTGCTCACCAGGGAGGAATGCCGCCGGAAGACTTGAAAGATAAGACAGAATGAAAATGAAGTGTCTGTTATCCCACAGGTTTTAAATCACTCGTAAGAACACGTGCTTTCTGGTCATGTCCTAGTGAAAAAAAAATCCTCCAATAATAAGAAAGACGATCATCTAAACTGCTGTTTCTTCTGCTTATCGAATACGTATTAAACCAACAATGAGAATGCAGTTGTAAAATGTATTATAAACTTTGTTCTCCAACATTCTTATTGCTGACAAAAGTTAGGAGGGACAGGACGACAGACAGAGCCGTGTTGAAGAATACTCTTCCCATCAGCAGACTCATCCAGTGTAAGCAAGGCGGTGTGGCATTGCACAACACAGGAACATCGCTCCTGACACTAAGGGCGTCCCTCTGTCGACGTCTCCTGTTTATCCATCTTATCAAATGACAGTCTGGGGAATACCAAGATGGCGACAGTGGATGGACCAGGCAGTGGGAGAAAACACACAGGAGCGACAACTCCATCACGTAAAGGAGCAAAGGATGAGTTGCCGTTCCACAGTTCCGGCCCCTTGCCTTGTGAAGACTTCTCAGGAGAGCCGTGTCTCTTTTCTAAAGCCAACGGGTGTTTTAGAGCCTGGCTGTGATGTCATCGACACCATCAAAGGTGAATGGGGAGAGGGCGTTGTGGACGACATGTCTGTCCAGCAGCGGCCCCATGGAGATGCAGGAGCTGAGCAGGGCAAAGGGCAGAGTGCTGCCTCCCCCCAGTTCAGTCACTTCACTTGTTCAGCAGACTCGTCCAGTTAGCTATCAGAGTCGTCTGCACGCTGGTTTTTTTTTCCAGCTATGTGTCGGAGGACTGTTGGACTGGTGACATGCAAGCCTGTGCTTTTCCTGATTGCTGAGGGGACTAGCAGACTGTAAATAGTGACTAGCAGACTGTAAAGGGTGGTTAGCAGACTGAGAAGGGTGACTAGCAGACTGTAAATGATGACTAGTAGACTGTAAAGGGTCACTAGCAGACTGTAAAGGATGACTAGCAGACTGAGAAGGGTGACTAGCAGACTGAGAAGGGTGACAAGCAGACTGAGAAGGGTGACTAGCAGACTGAGAAGGTGACTAGCAGACTGTAAAGGGTGACTAGCAGACTGAGAAGGGTGACTAGCAGACTGCAAAGGAGACTAGCAGACTGTAAAGGGTGACTAGCAGACTGTAAAGGATGACTAGCAGACTGTGAAGGATGACTAGCAGACGGAGAAGGGTCACTAGCAGACTGTAAAGGATGACTAGCAGACTGTAAAGGATGACTAGCAGACTGTAAAGGATGACTAGCAGACTCCAGAGGGTTACTAGCAGACCGTAAAGGGTGACTAGCAGACTGAGAAGGGTGACTAGCAGACTGTAAAGGATGACTAGCAGACTCCAGAGGGTTACTAGCAGACCGTAAAGGGTGACTAGCAGACTGTAAAGGTGACTAGCAGACTGTAAAGGGTGACTAGCAGACTGTAAAGGGTGACTAGCAGACTGTAAAGGATGACTAGCAGACTCCAGAGGGTTACTAGCAGACCGTAAAGGGTGACTAGCAGACTGAGAAGGGTGACAAGCAGACCGTAAAGGGTGACTAGCAGACCGTGAAGGGTAACTAGCAGACTGTAAAGGATGACTAGCAGACTGTAAAGGATGACTAGCAGACTCCAGAGGGTTACTAGCAGACCGTAAAGGGTGACTAGCAGACTGAGAAGGGTGACAAGCAGACCGTAAAGGGTGACTAGCAGACCGTGAAGGGTAACTAGCAGACTGTAAAGGGTGACTAGCAGACTGTAAAGACCGATGAACCGTGAAGAGAGGACAATGGATTGGAGACAAAATGGACACTGATGATGAAAAATGATTTCAAATTTTATCTGCAAACTCTTGCGTAAATCATCGGCCTTCAGTAACCATCTCTTCTGCATTTTGTCGGGTTTCCTTTCTTTCCTTCCAGAGGGCGTCTCTCGCACCCCACCCCCTTGCTTCCTCCTTCATCCCCATTCCCCAGCTCTGTCTGATTCATGATCTTATCTGAAGCTCTCCCTGTCAAGGCGTCATGCTGCTGACGGGGCATTTCAGATGAGACTGAAAGGAAAAGAAGTCTATTGTCCGACCAGTTTAAAAAGAAATAGCTAGAACAAATGTTTTCTGATCATGTTCTTATGACCTAAAAAAAATGTCAAACCAGAAAAGTACCACGATCAACTAAACAGCTGTTTTTGTTTTTATAATCAAAGCAGTTTTCTTCCATTAAACCACTTTTATTACGTCACCAAGAATATAGTTCTGGAGACAAACTTGTCGTTTATCTTTCCAAAATTCCCATTGCTAACAAAACTATGGAGGGGCGGGATGATAGAGAGAGAGAGAGAGAGAGAGAGAGAGAGAGAGAGAGAGAGAGAGAGAGAGAGAGAGAGCTGTCCGGAGGGATGCCCTAACCATCACCAGAATGGTCCAGTGTAACTCAGCCATTGTATCCATCAACAACACAGCAGAATCACTCTTGACACAGAGGGCTACCCTCTGTCGACATCTCATGTTGACCCATCTAAACAAACCAAAAGTTTCCCTCTGTCGACATCTCAAATTTACCCATCAAAGCAAACCAAGAGTTTGGGGAATTCCAAGATGGCCACAGTGGCTGGATGTCGGTTGCGCCATACAGCGGGAGAAAACAACAGGAACGACAACTCAATCATGTAATGGAGCGAATGATAAGTGGTTGTTCCATAGTTGTGCGGCCCTGGTCCACAGAGCATCGTCAGGGGAGCTGAGTCTCTGTTCCACCAACAGACCAGTGTGTGCAAGATGGAGCAGGGCTTTCATGCGATCGGAAAATGAAAGATGGATGGGGAAAAAGTGCTGTGAACGACATGTTTGACCCAGCAATGATTCTCGTAAGGAGGAAAGGAGTTAAACAATGAAGACAACATTCCCAATGTTGCACACTATCTAATTTCATTCTTGAAAACTGTCCACTTTTCCCATATTCTTTCACCTCCATTTTTCCCCCGATTTGTGTCAAGAGACATGAGGATTGGATGACATGCGCACATTTCCAAGATTCCCTCCAAGACTGGGACATTGTGATGGGTGATGAGCCGTGGAACAAGAGAGGAACGAACACTAAGTGGAACACTGGGATGAAATAGGGTCAACATTTTAACCGCTAAAGTCGTGCCTAATCTGTTGTCATGCAAGGAATACTGCTGTTCCGTTTTGTTGGGTTTCTTCCCCCCCCCTCCCATAGGCATCACCCTTCCCCTTTAACCCTAACCGTCTCCTCACCCTTCTTCTATTCCCTTTCCCAAGCGTTGTCTGATTTGATTCAATATTCGTTTCTAGCTCTTCTTGCGTTGGATTAATGTCAGTGAGAAGATATGAAAGATAAGACATTTGAAAAAACTGAAAAACCTCTCTTGTCCCACCATTTAAAATCACTTGCTGAAACAAACTTTGTCTATTGAATTGGAAAACAAAAATCAAACAAAAAAAAAAGAAAACTACACGATATCTAAACTGCTATTTGTTCTAAAACTTATAGAGTTATTCCATCACTAAAATCTACTTGCAAAACCCCAAATCATTGACCTCTTTCTCCAAAATACTCATAGCTGACAGAAGTCAGGAGAGGCAGGTAGGAAAGATCCAGGTGTCTGAATGAACAACCTTCAGATCATCAGAATCACTCAGAGTAACCATGCTGTAGCTGCACGGTAAAACACAGGCAAAGCGCTCATGACACGGAACTATGTATCTGTTTACATCTCATACTGATATGCATGAAACCAAATCAGAGTTTGGGGACAACCAAGATGGCCCCAGGGGCTGGACGTTGAAGCGCCACTCAGCGGGAGAAAGCAGACAGGAACGACAACTCCGTTATATGACGATGCATGACTGTAAATAACAAACAAGTGGGGTAACTCGTGCTCCAATGATGAAACAAAAGCACGCACATCACTCCAAAGGAATGCTGCTTACGACACCGAATAGTCTGGCAGATATGACAGCACATCACTCCAAAGGAATGCTGCTCACGACACCGAATAGTCTGGCAGATATGACAGCACATCACTGCAAAGGAATGCTGCTCACGACCCCGAATAGTCTGGCAGACATGACAGCACATCACTCCAAAGGAATGCTGCTTACGACCCCGAATAGTCTGGCAGACATGACAGCACATCACTCCAAAGGAATACTGCTTACGACACCGAATAGTCTGGCAGATATGACAGCACATCACTCCAAAGGAATGCTGCTTACGACCCCGAATAGTCTGGCAGACATGACAGCACATCACTCCAAAGGAATACTGCTTACGACACCGAATAGTCTGGCAGATATGACAGCACATCACTCCAAAGGAATGCTGCTTACGACCCCGAATAGTCTGGCAGACATGACAGCACATCACTCCAAAGGAATGCTGCTTACGACCCCGAATAGTCTGGCAGACATGACAGCACATCACTCCAAAGGAATGCTGCTTACGACCCCGAATAGTCTGGCAGACATGACAGCACATCACTCCAAAGGAATGCTGCTTACGACCCCGAATAGTCTGGCAGACATGACAGCACATCACTCCAAAGGAATGCTGCTTACAACACCGAATAGTCTGGCAGACATGACAGCACACAGCACACAGAACAAACAATACAAATTAACATTTAGTCCAGACTGGCACAGCTTTTTCGATCTTGAATATACTCAGACAAGTACATGGACGAACAGACACAAATACAGGTAGCCTCGATTTGATTGAAATGAAAGTAAGATATGAAATGAGGCAGGGAACAGTAAGCAGTAAATCACAAACAACTGGGGTCACTTGCTCCCGTAAGTTTCTGTTTCTATTTGTTTCTGTCCGTGCATGTACTTATCTGATGGACGGTGCACTGTGATGACTGATGGGTGGGGGGGTGGGGGGTGCACTGTGATGGGATGGGGGGGGGGGGGTTGTGCAGGAAGCAGAGTAGACCGGAGACCAGAGTGCTTATCAAATCAGGTACAAGCTCTTGATGTGATCAAATCAGGTACAAGCTCTTGATGTGATCAAATCAGGTACAAGCTCTTGATGTGCGAACTCGTGCATAATTTATTGGCATTTAACGAGTGTTTGCTCTTCCCTTTTCCCCCTTTCCTTCCGCAGATCTCTAGCTCCCCTCCCCCTCCCCTCGTTTCCCATTCCTCCTTCCCCCCTTCCTCCTTCCCCCTTTCCTTTTGTCCTCTTTCCCCACGGGGATGGTATGGAAAACGAGACGGCATCAAAAGGTCTCTAGTGGCTGTCCATTTGGAACACAGTGTCTGATGCATGTGTGCATGTACAAACGTTTTGTCCCCTTCCCCCCTCTGTTCTGGAGACAAGGAGAGCTTGGATGACGTGGGCCGCGTTCTCTGATGACAGGACGACTGGGAGTGTGTGATGAACGATGGACTGCGGAGAGAGGAGAGGGAGTAGAGGGCGGATGATTAACACTGGTCATCATATCTGATTCCAGCCCCTGCATGTGACACAGTGGGCATCATGTGCTGGCACTTTCCGCCTGTTTGCTTTTCCTTCTTGTTCGGTTTTCTTTTCACTGTTGGAGTCTTTATCATTCCGTTTCTGTGATTTCTTTCTTCACATTAATTTGTACTTCGTTACCTTTATCTGTTTTGATTTCCCCTTGCCTTCGTCTGCTATTTCTGTCCTTCAAAGAAAGAATAAGATGTGATGTATGAGAGCCTCATCATGGACTTGACCAACACACCTTCTACTGACATTTAATGCTTTTTCACATTGACTTGACCACCACACCTTCTACAGACATTTAATGCTTTTTCACTAACAGCACCAAAAAGGCGGTAGTGTCTGTTGTTTTTAATTTTTTTTTTAAGTCAGTGTTGTTATTGCAACCGATATTCGATACCTATTACGCAATATTCGTTATCCACACCATTTGATAACTCTGTCCGTGTGTCTGTCTGTGTCTGTCTGTCATTCTGTCTGCAGTGGTCATTGCCTCACTGTGTGTAGTGCAGTGGTCAGTCCCGCATTGCCTCATTCCATCAGCTCTGCTCTGCCTGAAACTCCCTGGCCGTGGTCTGATGTCAGGGAATCGCCAGGTGAGAGGGAAGATTTTACCCTTGGAGTTCACTTTGCTTGTAATCCATTTTCCGGAAAACCTTCCATTGAAACAGTATGAACCGAAGTTCCGTGTGACGCACAACATCTAGCACGCACGGCAAATCCCATCACCAACTGTCAGAACAGAAGACCAGTTTGGCCGTTAATACGGATGACACGCTATACATAGTATGCACCCTGCGGGGAAAAAATCGGAAGAAACCTGAGACTCTGATATTGAATGAATGACACGGGAAACGACTGATTACAGTGCTAACATGCAGCTTTACAGTCGCCTATACACAGGTAGGCAAACTTGTGTGTGTGAAAGAGAGTGCGCATCGTAAAGCACTCCGAGTTGGTCTGTAGCCGAGGACAGGAGCTATATAGCTTCCACTACTACTACTACTACTACTACTACTACTACTCCCGCTCCTCCTCCTTCTCTTATTACTACTATTACTGCTGCTACTACTACTTCTACTCCTCGTCCTCGTCCTCGTCCTCCTCCTCCTCCTCCTCCTACTACTACTATTGCTACTACTGGTATGATTTCATTTCTTCTTGCACGTCTTCCTGTCATGTGAACAAGGTGTAAACGGCAGGAGTTGTGTGCGATTTTTCTAGTTTCTTCTTCTTTTCTTTCGATTAGGGTCTATTTCTTTGTTCGATTAGGGTCTATTTCTTTGTTCGATTAGGGTCTATTTCTTTGTTCCACGTTTGTTCTACCTTCTCTTCTTTCCTTCCCGGATGCTTTGCATCTGATGTGTTTTCAGCCACGTCTGTTTGTTTGTCTGTTTGTCTGTCTGTCGCCAAGATCACGCCAAAATACAAATGTTGTGAACTGATTTGACGAAGCTGGGAATGAACATGACATTAGCTACAGACGAACCCTTCGAAAGCAACTTATGCGCAGCCTGCAGCGTATCCCAGTTACATGACAGCTTCCGGTACCTGAGAAACATCTACACCCCATCCCGTCAACTTCGTTGCTCTGCCAACAGTCGCCTCTTGAGCATTCCTTCTGTCAGAACAAAATCTTTTGGTCAACGTTCTTTCTCCTTCCAAGGACCAACTGTCTGGAATACACTTCCCATCAGTGTCAGACACCTACCTTCACCATCTTCTTTCAAATCTGTCAAAACTAACTTCTTGTATTAGTGGTACCCCCCCCCCCCCCCCCCCCCCCCCCCCCCCCCCCCCCCCCTCCAATTCCCAATCCACCTTCCGAATGTCTGAGTGGGTTTTTGCGTGCACTCGTGAGTGCCTGGTGGTTGTGTTGCTTATACGTGCAGGCCGTGTTGATGTGAGTGCTTGCGTGCGCGTGTCTGAGAGCGTGGCTGTGTGGTCATGCATGAGCACATCTACGCGGGCGGTCCTGCGTGCGCACGCGCGCGCGCGCGCGCGCGCGTGTGTGTGTGTGTGTGTTTGTGTGTATTGTTGGTAATGTAAACCGCTTAGAGCCCTAATTTATAGAGATTAGGCGCTATGTAAATTATTATTATTATTATTATTATTATTATTATATTATTATTATTAATAATAATTATTATTATTATTATTATTATTATTGTTATTATTAACAGCCATGTTGGGGCTGAAGGAAGGGTCCAGTTGTCTGCATGCACGATCCCAACACCAACAGATCCACGCGACAAAAGCCAACAAGTGTTACAATATACAAGGCAGTAGTGGCGTAAAACATACGAGGCAGTGCTAGCGTTACAATATACAAGGCAGTAGTAGCATTACAATATACAAGGCAGTAGCGGCGTTACAACATACGAGGCAGTACTAGAGTTACAATATACAAGGCAGTAGCGGCGTTACAACATACGAGGCAGTACTAGAGTTACTATATACGAGGCAGTAGTAGCATTACAATATACGAGATAGTAGTGGCGTTAGATTATACGAGGCAGTAGTAGCATTACAATATACGAGATAGTAGTTGCGTTAGATTATATACGAGGCAGTAGTAGCATTACAATATATGAGATAGTAGTGGCGTTACAATATACGAGACAGTAGTATCATTACAATATACGTGGCTGTAGTAGCGTTACAATATACGAAGCAGTAGTAGCGTTACAATATACGAGGCAGTAGTAGCGTTACAATATACGTGGCAGTAGTAGCGTTACAATATACGGGGCAGTAGTAGCGTTACAATATATGTGGCAGTGGTAGAGTTAAAATATACGATGCAGTAATGGCGTCACAATATACGAGACAGTAGTGCCGTTACAATATACGAGGCAGTAGTAGCATTACAATATGCAAGGCAGTAGTAGCGTTATAATATACGAGGCAGTAGTAGCGTTACAATATACAAGGCAGTAGTAGCATTACAATATACAAGGCAGTAGTAGCGTTATAATAACGAGGCAGTAGTAGCGTCTTAATATACGAGGCAGTAGTAGCGTTATAATATACAAGGCAGTAGTAGCGTTACAATATACAAGGCAATAGTAGCGTTTACAATATACAAGGCAGTGGTAGCGTTATAATATACGAGGAAAGGTAGTAGCTTTATAATATACAAGGGAGTAATGGCGTTACAATATACAAGGCGTAGTAGCGTTATAATATACGAGGCAGAAGTAGCTTTACAATATACGAGACAGTAATGGCGTTACAAAAACGATGCAGTTGTATCGTTACAATATACAAGGCATTTCCCAGCGTCACCATACACAAGGCAGTGGTAGCGTTACAATACACAAGGCAGTGGTAGCGCTACAATTACAAGGAAACAATAGCGTTGCAATGAAATACGGCTGTAATAGCGGTACAATACACAAGGCAGCAGTAAGGGTTACAATGCACAAAGCAGCAGTAACGTTACAATACACAAGGCAGTAGCAGCGTTACCATACAAAAGGGCATTAGCAGCGTTACAATACAAAAGGCAGCAGAAACGTTACATACACAAGGCAGCATGACGTTACAATACACAAGGCAGCAGTAACTTTACAATACACAAGGCAGTAGTAGCGTTACAATACACAAGGCAGCAGTAACGCTACAATACACAAGGCAGTAGCAGCGTTACAATACACAAGACAGTAGTACCCTTTAAACAATACACAAGGCAACAGTAGCGTTACAATACACAAGGAAGTATCAAACCTCACAATATGCAAGGCAGTAATAGCGTTACAATACACCAGGCAGCAATAGCGTTACAATACCCCAGGCAGTAGAAATGTTACAATACACCAGGCAGTAGTAGCGTTACTATACACCAGGCATTTGCAGCGTTACAATACACCAGGCAGTAGTAGCGTTACAATACCCCAGGCAGTAGTATGTTGCAATACACCAGGCAGTAGAAGCGTTACAATACCCGGGCAGTAGTAGTGTTACAATACACCAGGCAGTAGTAGTGTCATAATACACCAGGCAGTAGTAGTGTTACAATACACCAGGCAGTAGTAGTGTTACTTTACACCAGGCAGTAGTAGTGTCACAAACACCAGGCGTAGTAGTGTCATAATACACCGGGGCAGTAGTAGTGTCATAATACACCAGGCAGTAGTAGTGTTACAATACACCAGGCGTAATAGTGCATAATACACCGGGCAGTAGTATGTTCATAATACACCAGGCAGTTGTGTGTTACAATACACCAGGCAGTTGTAGTGCTACAATACACCGGGCAGTAGTAGTGTTACAATACACCAGGCAGTAGCAGCGTAAAATACACCAGGCAGTAGTAGCGTTACAATACCCCAGGCAGTAGCAGCGTTACAATATACCAGGCAGTAGCAGCGTTACAATACACCAGGCAGTAGCAGCGTTACAATACACCAGGCAGTAGTAGTGTTACAATACACCAGGCAGTAATAGTGTTACAATACACCAGGCAGTAGCAGTTTTACAATACACCAGGCAGCAACAGCGTTACAATACCCCGGGGCAGTAGTAGTGTTACAATACACTAGGCATGTATGTTACAATACACCAGGCAGCAATAGCGTCACAATTCACCAGGCAGTAGTAGTGTTACAATACACCAGGCAGAAGCGGCGTTCACGTCAGTAGGGGAGTATCTCTGTCCAACGTCTTCTCTTTACCCATGGAACCCAAAAATCAGAGTTGAGGGAACACCAAGATGGACGCAGTGCCTGCCTGCTTTGGCAGCGCCCCGCAGCGGGAGAAACACACACACACACACCACACACACCACACACACCACACACACACACACCCCACCACAGGGGAAAGGAAAACAACTCCATCACGTATGGAGAAAAGGGATGAGTGGTTGTTCCGCAGTAGTCTTCCCCTGCCCTTGCTGAGCACTTTCTCAGGAGAGTTGTTTCCCCCGTTTGCAAACCGCAGACTGGGGTTTAGGGGCAGCCTTAATGCAATCAGGAAAAATAAAAGATTGGTGGAGGGAAAAAGCGTGCCGATCGGGAATGTCCTCCCAGCAATGGCTTTCACAGTGATACGGGGAATGGAACGAGAAGACATCGCTTTCGTTCCCTGCAGTGAAGTCCGTCTGATGAATCTCGCTGACCCGTTCCGTTTTGCCCCTGAAACGAGTTGTTCCCCTTTTCTGCGCAGTGTCAGGTCGCGAAGACTGGGAAAAGACATGGTGTTGGGCGGCCTGCTGAGGTGACTGACTGAATGACTGACTGGCAGACTGTGACGGGTGATGAACTGTGGGTAGAGGGGAGGGGATTTGGGGGAAGGGGGGAGAGAACAGGGAAAGGGGCATTCTGGGCCACTTCCGCCCTCACCCAGTTTCGGGCGAAAGTAACCAGAATGCCCCTTTCCTGTTCTCTGACAAGTAAGACTTCAATAACTAAAAATAACGATTATCTACAAACAAACGTACTGCGTTTGGGTTATCCGTTTTTAATACTAATTTACTAAACTTTTTAGATTTCAGTTTTTGCTTAATCCTGTGTTTTTTCTGGTCGTTTTCAATAACATCATTTTCACGCAAACATTCTTCAAATGAGTCTTTTGTCTTTCATGTGAAATAAAACTACATCTTTAACTGTTCTCTTAAGTCTTTTAAAACCGAGTTATATTTCTGGCATAAAAATCCACACACTTATCCAGCATGCCTTCCGCTGAAAGCTAGTTTCGACAAAGTGTTTCTCTTTTTAACTATGTCTCTTTCTGCGAACAGTCATCTATATAAATAGTGTTTGCGTTCCTTCAAACAGTCTATAAAAATGTTCTAAACACTCACTCAGTTTATTGCTAGGATTAACTAAATAAAATTTTCATCATCTGCCCTATAAACCTTCTATTATGATATGCTTTGTTTCCATTTAAGTGTTGGACAGAAAACCCAATATGATTAAAATTATAACGATAAAGTTTTGTAACAGGTCGAGGATAAATATTGTTTTTCCACAACCAGTCTGCCCACAAATCAATGAGCAATGAGAGTTTTTTGTCATAAAGTTTAACTGCTCCATAGTTTTATAACAGAGTTTAATCTAATTTTAGTTATTATTTTTATCATACTCTCGTCAAAACTTGTTCAGTATAATAAAACCCTATGAGGCCTAAATGTGTAAGATAATCCAATTTAGTCCTGTAAGATTGTTTCTATTTAAGTCAACAGTGATTTTGTTGCTTGTTGTTATGATCTTAAAAATCCCGCCATTGTGAAGAACGACGATGGTAACGTTAAGGTGTTTAACGTCTAAGTTTTGCCAGCTAATATTAATTCCTTTTATAAGGTCATCACTAACGCCCAACCCCATCCCTCTCCACATCTTTAAAGACAGAAATTCAAATATTATTGTGAACGTGTCTCCTAATTTTCTGCTTGGAAAGAACTTTAATTTTGAAAAAGCTTTTTTTACAACTGTTTTCTTTTCTGTGGAGGGTGTACTGTTTTTTTCCATACGGCGTTATTTCAATTTCTTTCCGACTATTATCGTCCGGTATAGACTTACATGTAAAGGGCCAGAGTTGAATGCTTTTCTGAAACTTTTTGACGGCCAAAAAATGTAAATGGGCTTATGAATTCAAATTTTATTTCCCATTCTAAATATTTTTCTTTAAGTGCCATTTGAGGGTCAGGTTTTGCGAACTATTTTTTATTCATACTGGCCAACATTATTTGCTTCTAGATTGCGTAGTTGTTCTAGTTTAGGAAACCTTTTGTTGTCGTCAACCCCTTTTCGTTTATAATCACCATCTTTAGTGTACTCAAAAACCATACAAAAATGCCTATCTCACCATTCTGTTCAAAGTCCGCAACGTCTGCAAGGTCTTTTAATTCTAAAGTTATACACCTCACAGGCGCTAATGTAACTCCTGGTTTTTCTGGCCCACGCGACATTATTTTTTAGTAGCGTATTATTTTATTCCAAAACAATGTGCAGGTTATCACATTTTTACGACTTTCCCTGTTTTGTCTTTGATTTTTATATTAAATGATCCCAAACCCCCCACAAACTAATCTTTTTAAAATGTAAATTAGGGAATTGTTAATTTCATAATCGCAATATGCTGCTTTCCCTGACGGAAGAGCTCTTAAAAACGTTGAGGGCCTTCCATCATATTAAGTTTTCATCAGTGCTCAGCTCATCCAAATGAAATAGAGTAATGAATGTAATCAAAATCGATGCGGATTTTCCCTCATAAGTAGTTTTGTCGGGGTCAGCAATAAACTATGAGTGGGTAAATTGCTAGTTGTAAAGCCTTTAAAATTTAGCTAGCTCTCTATCAAAAAGTAAGATGTTCTTTTCTTAAGCTTTAAAAGTTAACATTGTTTTTAGATTTGCATTGTTAAGTTTGAGAGTAATGTTAAAGTTACTCATTGCTTCTTTTAGTGAGCAAAACCCGTAATAACCATCAGGTATTGTTAACTGGCTCATTTTGGGCCCTGCTCTGTTAACTTTAGAAAACCCTTTTTATTCTTCTGGCTTTGCTTATATTAAACCATACGCTTGTGGGAAAATTTTCATGGAGCGCGACCCTTCTGGTTCCGATTTGTTATAATAGCATGTTCTAAAAACGAAGGGCGGTCTTGAGTTGTTATTGTTTCAAACATTTTTTAAAACAAATTTAAACATGAGTGCATTTAAATATACTGATGCAAAATATTTCTGGTGGGCCGGCATACATCTTAAAACATATAACAACTGACACCCTCGAATTTCTGTGACCCAGGACTGTCGCTTTCATAAAAGGTGAGTACTCCATTGAAGAAGCTATCTTAACCCCCTATTAAAAAGACTAATCGGCGAAAGCGTTGTTAGTCATCGATGCAGTTTTATCAGAACCAGTAAACTTTGCTGTGTTTTGTGCATCAACTGGGGTGTGGAGTGTGTATGTACTAATCACTTAAATCATCCTGATCCTTGGGTTAGGTCAGTGTACTCAGATTGTCATTTCTCTTACAACCTTCAGACGAATTTTAACTGAACGCAAGCGCCATTACGAATGACAAACCGTTTAAATCCATTCGCAACTGAATAGACATGAAGGCTTTTGAAAGGATCTGGTAACGAATTCAATATTAACACCAGCCGGACGTTAGGAACATAAGTTGGAATCTTAAATCATGGTCTAGGCACCTTATTTTTGGGGCATGCACAGAAAGTCTTAAATTTGACTGGATCCTCCTTACACATCTTTCTCTTCAAGCGAAACAGCTTGTCACTTGGGTCCATAGAGCAAGAGCATAAAAACGCTGGACACCATTTTCTTAGGACACTTCTAAGGGCTACATAGGGCGGGAATGACGAATAACGACTCTATTCGTACTTCGTTGGTGTATGCTTGGGGCGCAAGCACAGGCAAGATGAGCATAACTGATCCTTTACTGGCTTTAACGTAGCAAAAACAATTACTTAGCAAATTTAGAGGACCCATTATTTCTACAGTGATTTACCTTCAAGTATTAAAAGATACAAAATGTTACAATGACGCAAGATCGAAAGTGACTTTTGCTGTTGGCACTGGTTTATACATGCTGCCTTCTGACCTCAGACTCCAGGTAGGAATTTAATAAACTATAATATGAAATTCTTATAGCAGGCAAGGAACAGAAGGTAGGGAAAAACATCATAATTCTGAGCCAGTAATATTACATAACAATAAAAGAACACCCAAGATTATTTCATTTAATTCCCGAAGTTCCAAACCCCAAAAGTAAGTGAAGGCTCAGCAAAGCTTGCGGACTCTGTTCGCGATGACCCAAGAATATGAAAAGACAGGCGGTGGTTCTTACCCCCCCTTGGTTAACTGGCTAGGATTACTTGGTCTTTATCTTACTAAATATTAACCCAAGATATTAAGAGAACTAATGACATTACGTGCTCGGCCATAAAGCAACTACTTTGCTTGCAGTAGACAAAAGCCAGTGACATTACTTCCCAATTCCTGGTAAAGCGTCCACGGGCCTTACCAGCTAATTTTTTAATAAATTCGCAAGATGATCAAGCTGTTTTTACCCTTGATTTATCACGGTGTTGGCGGTGGATGGCATGGGCTGTGTCCACCGCCGCCTGTAATAGCCATCTCTAGTGTATTTTTTGCAAATCTAAGGCTGTTATAACGCTTACTTAATGTGAATCCTTGCTCTCCTAAACAGTGTTCGTATTCGCTCTGTAGGGTCGTGTCTTCATCTAAAATTATTTGGATATGTTTATCACTTTTTATTTGCTCACTTGAGTTTCGTAATTGTTTTTCGGTTAGTCGACAGCACTTCTAGTCTTGCTGATCGTTCTGGTTCAAGAGCTTTTAGTCTTTGGGGTTATTCTTTCTTTAATATCATGCCCTAAGTTGGCGTCATCAGCCTCAACGAGTTTTTTTTTTCTCTTTTTATATGCCCATCTAGTTCACCTAGTTTTGCTAAATTGTTTGTTAATTCGCCTCTGATCCTTCTTAAAGCATGATCAAGGGCCGCTATTTCTCGCATGGGTAGGGGGAGTCGTGTATAGTCTTTAACGCTGTTTCTTCTGGAAAAACTGGTTTCTGCTTCTATTGTATTTATTAATTCGCCTGCTGATTGATTTAATTCTTTAAGTTCCATGTTTTGCATTTGGTTATCTGTTGGGAGTTCTTGCAGTGTGTTTTGAAGTTTAGCAACTGCCTCCGCCCTTAATTTGGCCTAACAAGCCAAGGCGATTTTGATCTTTCACACTGAGTCTATTTCTAATTGAACCCACGGCTAAAAACTTTGATGGGTCTTTTTTAGTTGTAAGCTGAACAAGTTGTCCTTGGGCGCTCCTCAAAACAAATGGTCATCTTTTACTTCAAAATCATTAGGGTCTATAAATTCGGGAGGTTCTTGGCCTAAACTTTGGTATAATGATCTGACCTTACTTTCTGTTAATTTATACGACTTGTTGGTAATGTACTCCGATTCTGCTAATCATCATGCAATGAGAGCCCCGAGCGATCGCTCCAAGGGGAATTCACTCATGTGTCTCCACGATCAAAAAACATCATAATCTTCATCTTCAATGCCTGCCATGTTTCTTTAATAATTAATTTTTTTATTTTGTTTTATAAAAAATGTTACATGTATATGGCTCGATTCTTGACCCGCATAGAAGACTGAAAAAACCCTTTGGCGTGAAGGGAAATAAACGGAATATTACTGTTCCAAATAATCCCTCTACTATTGATGCAGATCAAATTCTTACTGTCAAATTTCCGGACCTAGGAGCGGTTGAAGTGATTGTGCCAGGCTCTGCACGATTACTTTCAAAATAGAAGCTCGATTTAGAAACAGACCCAAACAGGACAGTTGTCCCGAATTGGGACGGGCAATCGTTAAGAAAATTTCTGTAAAACTTGAGGGGCAGAAGTATTTTCTTTACAATGCAGACAATTTTTAATTTTCTAAGGGAAGA
>JAFLJL010001122.1:30000-90415 GCA_018398815.1 Conus ventricosus | reverse complement strand
GCAATATCAATGCAATGAGGAGTTTTTTTTAAAATAAAGTTTAACTGCCGTTTTTTCCATGTTTTATAGCAGGAATTTAATTTTAAGTCCAGTTATTATTTTTACATACTCTCTGTCAAAACTTGTTCAGTATAAAAAACCCTACGAGGCCAAAAAAAATGGTGTAAGATTAATCCAATTCAGTTCTGTAAGATTGTTTCTATTTAAGTAAAACATTGAATTTGTTGCTTGTTGTTATGATCTTAATATCCTCGCCATTGTGAAGAACGACGACAACAACGTTAAGGTTTTTAAAACGTCTAAGTTTTGCCAGCTAATATTAATTCCTTTTAAAAGGGGTCATCACTAACGCCCACAACCCCATCCTCTCCACATCTTTAAAGACAGAAATTTCAAATTTTCATTGTGAACGTGTCTCCTAATTTTCTGCTTGGAAAGAACTGTAATTTGTAGAAGCTTTTTTTAAAAACGTTTCTTTCTGTGGAGGAGGTACTGCTTTTTCCCATACGGCGTTATTTCAATTTCTTTCCGACTATTCGTCCGGCATAAGACTTACATGTAAAGGGCCAGAGTTGAATGCTTTTCTGAAACTTTTTGGCGGCTAAAATATGTAAATGGGCTTATGAATTCAAATTTTATGCCCCATTCAAAATATGGTTCTAAGTGCCATTTGAGGTCAGGCTTTCGAACTATTTTATATCATACTGGCCAACATTATTTGCCTCTAGATTTGCGCAGTTGTTCTAGTTTAGGAAACTTTTTGTTGTCGCCAACCTCTTTGCGTTTATAATCACCATCTTTAGTGTACTCAAAACCATACAAAGCGCCTATCTCACCGTTCTGTTCAAAGTCCGCAACGTCTGAAAGGTCTTTTAATTCTAAAGTTATACACCTTACAGGCGCCTAATGTAACTCCTGATTCTTCGGGCCCCCGCGACATGTTTTAGTACAACGTATTATTTTATTTCCAAAACAATGTGCGGGTTTTATCACATTTCACCGACTTTCCCTTTTTTGTCTTTGATCTTTATATTAAATGATCCGACCCTCCCACAAACTAATCTTTTGAACTGTAAATTAGGGAATTGGTATAATTTCCATAATCGCAATATGCAGTTTTCCCCTGACGGAAGAGCTCTTAAAACATTTGGGAGGGTCTTCCATCATATAAGTTTTCATCAGTGCTCAGCTCATCCAAATGAACATAGAGTAATGAATGTAATGCAAGATCGAGCGGATTTTCTCCCTCATAAGTAGTTTTGTCTGGCGTAACACTAAAACTATGAAATCCTGACTGTCAGTTGCAAAGCCAAAACATTTTAGCTAGCTCTTTATCAAAATAGTACCCTACTTCTTCTTCTTCAGGTTTGAAGGTCAACATTGTTTTCAGATTCGCATTGGTTAAGTTTGAGAGTAATGTTGAAGTTACTCATTGCTTCTTTAGTGAGCAAAACCCGTAATAACCATCAGGTATTTTAACTGCTAACTAAAGTTCCTTCATTATTAAATTTTTTAATCTTATTATTCTTCCTGGATTCACTTATATTAAACCATACGACTTTGTAGAATATTTCATGGAGCGCAAACCGTTCTGGTTCCGCATTCGTTTTTAAATAGCATGTTCTAAAAACGAAGGGCGGTCTTGAGTTGTTTTTGGTTACAAACATTTTTTAAAACAAATTAAAAATGAGTGCATTCAATTTACTGATGGCAAAATATTCTTTTGGGGCCCGCACTACAATCTTAAAAATAAAAACAACTGACACCTCGACATTTCTGTGACCCAGACTGACCCCTTTTCATAAAAAGGTAAGTACTCCATTAAGCAGATATTTTAAACCCCTCCTTTTAAAAAAACGACCGCATCCCAAAAGTGTGGTTCAGTCATCCGATGCAGTTTTATCAGAACCAGTTAAACTTTGCTGTGTTTTGTGCATAAACTGGGTGGGGAGTATCGTATGCTGATCACTTAAATCATCCTGATCCTTTGGTGAGGTCGGTGTATAGATTTCATTTCTATTACACCTTCAGACGTATTTTGATGAACTGCAAGCGCCATTGCCAAATGACAAACCGTTTAACCCTTCAGAAAACAAAAATAGACATGAAGGCTTTTGAACGATTCTGTAACGAATTCAATATTAACCATCAAGAAGACTTTAGGCAAAATTTGGGACCGCAATCATGGCTTAGGCACCCCTTATATTGGGGCGTGCACAGAAAAGTATAACTATGACTGGAATCCTCCTTACACATCTTCTCTTCAGGCACAGCTGTTCACCTCGGGTCCATAGAGCAAGAGCATAAAACAGCATGGACAACATTTATCTTAGCACTTCTAAGGGCCTAACTAAAGCAGGAATAGAACGAATAAACGACTCTGTTCGCACTTACGTTTGTGTTGCTAGGTTCACAAGCACAGACAAGATCGAACATAACAGATCCTTTTTACTTGGCTTTGACGCACAAAAACAAAAACTTAGCAATTTAGAGGAGCATTAATTCTACTGTTGATTTGCCTTCAAGTATTAAAAGGTACCAAAATGTTTTAAAATACGCAAGATCGAAAGTAGACTTTGCTGTTGGCACTGGTTTATACTTTGCTGCCTTCTGACCCCCAGGCTCCAGATGGGAAAACAATAATAAACTACAACAATAAAATTTCCCTCGTTGCAGGAAATGAACAGAAGGTTGGACAAAAACAACATAAATTCGGAGCCAGTAATATTGCAAGCAGTAAAAAAACAAGATGCCCCCCCAAGAATAAGTCATCCAATCCCCGCGGCCCAAAGCCCAAAGGCCATTGAAGACTCACCCAAAGCTCGCGGACTCTGTTCGCGATGACCAGAATATGAAAAGACAGCACTTGTTCTTGGATTAACGGGCCTAGGATTACTTGGTCTTTATCTTACTAAAAAATTAACCCAACTTTTTAGAAAAACTAATGCCCAAAGTGCTCGGCCATAAAGCCAACTACTTTGTTTGCAGTAGACAAAAGCCAGCTAACAATTATCCCTAATATACCTGGTAAAGAGTCTTAGCTTTACCAGCTAATTTTTTTAATAAATCGCAAGATGATATAAGTGTTTTTTACCCATGATTTATCAGGTGGAGGCGATGGTGGCGGAGGCACTGGGCTTTGACCTCCACCGCCACCTGTAATAGCCTCACCAGTGTACTTATTGCAAATCCTAAGGCCGTTATAACGCTTGCTAATGTGACGCCTTGCTCACTAAACAGCGTTTTTATTCGTTCTGCTAGCGTTGTGTCTTCATATAAATTTTTCGGATAGTTTCTCTTTTTCTATTCACTTGAGTTCGTAATTGGTCTCGGTTAGTTTGTCAGCACTTCTAGTCTTGCTGATCTTTCTTGTTCCAGATCTTTTAGTCTTTGTATTATTCTTTCTTTAAAACATGCCCTACGATGGAGTCGTCAGCCTCAAACGAGTTTTTCTTTTTCTCTTTTTTTAATGCTCATCTAGTTCACCCAGTTTTGCTAAATTGTTTGTTTAAAATTTGCCTTTGATGGTTTTTAAAGTACGATCAAGGGCTAATAATTCTCGCATGGGTAGCGGTGAGTCGTGTATGGTCTTTAATGCTGTTTCTTTTGAAAAACTGGTTTCTGCTTCTATTGTATTTATTAATTCGCCTGCTGATTGGTTTAATTTCTTAAGTTCCCTGTTTGCATTTGGTTATCTGTCGGGAGTTCTTGTAGTGTGTTTTGGGAAATTTAGCAACTGCATCCCTATCTAATTTTGGTCTAGCAATGCCAAGGCGATTTGTACGCTTGCAGGGAGTCTATTTCTAATTGAACCCCCGGCTAAAACTTTGATGGGCTTTTTTAGTTGTAAGCTGAACAAGTTGTCCTTGGTTGCTCCTCACAAACAAATGGTCATCTTTTACTTCAAAAACATTAGGGTCTATAAATTCGGGAGGTTCTTGACCTAAACTTTGGTACAAAGATTTGACCTTACTTTCTGTTAATTCACGCCGCAATGAGGGCGCCGATTGGTGTGTATTAAAGGGATCATTTCACTCATGTCGTCTCCAGGATCAAAAACATCATAATCTTCATCTTTATGCCTGCCATGTTTTCTTTAATAATTAATTTTTTATTTGTTTTAAAAAAAAATGTCACAAGCATATGGCTCGATTTTTGACCCGCATAGAAGACTGAAAGAACCCTTTGGCGTGAAGGGGAAAAAAACGGAATATTACTGTTCCAAATAATCCATCTACTATTGATGCAGATCAATTCTTACTGTCAAATTTTTGGACCTAGGAGCAGATGAAGTGATTGTGCCAGCTCTGCGCGTCTTACTTTCAAAATAGTACTCGATTCCCAAAAACAGACACAAACAGGACAGTTGTCCAGAATTTGGGGCGGGCAATTGTTAAGAAAATTTCTATAAAACTTGAGGGGCAAGAAATATTTTCTTTACACAATGCGACATATTTTTAACCTATTCTGATCTATGGCTAACCGGGAATGAAAGGGCTGATCTTGCGTTTCAAAAATCGAAAATGAAGAAGCACTAAAACATAGGGAAAAGGCGCTGAAAATACTAAAGACGGCAAAAAGTATGTAGCCGTAAAGTTTGCGTATGGAAATCGCTTTTCCATTCCCTTTGATTTTGAGTTGTTTAAAAGCGCATGCGCCATACTTTCAAGGAGCATTAAAAAGACAGACTGTCATATGAATAACTTTTAACGAATACAAACGGGTTATCGATCAACAGACACCGAAGCAAAGTACAGCATTTCTGACATCTCGTTAGAGTTTGACGTGTTAGCAACCCTAATTTAGCAAGGCTGATTGGCATCAATATCAGTCCAAAATTAGCAATATATTACGAAAGAGTGATTCATCATACAACATATCCCCGAAGCAGGGCAGACACTATATGGGGAAATTTTAGTTTTAGTGTCGGGAGCAAGAAACGCTTAAAGGTATTTTATGCTGTGTGAAGATGAAGAACCCTTCAAAAGAGCAAGTGAAAAGTTTTTTAATCCTAAATAGCGAAAGTGCAATGTACAATTTATGGTAGTCCTAACCAAATCTACGCTAGCGGGCTTAGACCTTATCATCATTTTGACGAAATAAAAAAATTGTTTGGGGGTGGGAGGGGTAGAAGTCTAACAGCAGACCGTGGGTCTAAAGATTTACATCTTCACAATGTTAGGCTTGATGATTATTTAACAACAAAATACGGTTTATGGATTTACCTAAGGTCAACAGAGGATAATCAGTTGCATGGAAGCGGGAGAACTGTGAGAGACGTAATAAACATTCAAATTGATAAAGAAGAAGAAGCCGATAAACCGCTAATGTACATTTGTTTTTATATATGATGCGCAGCTGAAATTGAAAATAACAGATTAAAAGATATACAATACTAATTATTTCTATTTTTTTAAAAAGCATGTCTGTTTTAGGTTTATCCAAATGTGCCTACAGCGCCGCCAAAAGAAGAGATAGTAGAAACCCCTAACATAAAAACGTTCAGATTAACCAACATTTCGCAAATGCAACAAAACTAGAGCAAGACCTTTCAAAATACAGCAAAACCAAACGAAGGTATTCTGCTGCCTTTAATGCTGTTACATATGTTAATACTGGAGCATCGACTAAAAAGTGCTCTAATCAGCAGGAACGAGTGTTGGCCTCTTAGCAACGGGCATTGGCGGGACCCGCAGCTTTACCTCTAGGAGGTTTGTCTTTAGCTCTCGGTCTGGTTCATTAGCTGTAAGTGCGGCCGGCAAAAAATTAAAAACTAAACTCCAAAAGCACACAGCTATGGTTCAACTAATAACAGCTAAACTTAGCTCCGTTTAAACTGACAATAAATAAAGCGCTAGTTGACTCAACATCACGGATGAAGAATTTAATCGTTTACAGGCCGTTTTGATGACTACAAAAGACAAAAGTTTGATCTTCAAAGAAAGGCGAGGGCAAGTTTTTCTCAACAGCCAGACCCCGAGCAGATAAAAAAGGAATGCTTAAAAAAAGTAAACGAGACATTAAACTCTGTTCTAAACAGCTCGCATTAACAACACCAAAAGGTGTTTATGCTTTAGTTTATGAGTCCAAGCACAAAAAGACCGTTGATATTGATTCTGATTAATTATTTTTTTTTAATTTAAATAAATATGTTGGCTTAGAAAAGAAAGACAGCATGGCTAAGATATATGAAGGACAAGACGAATTTTTTGAAGGAATGCTCGAGAGAGAGCGTTTATCAAGAGCACTGAATGATATTGATTTAGAAGTCATTGACCCAACAAACGTACAGGCAAGTGTTGTTCATGCTATTTCTCAAGTTCCAAGTAAACTAACAATAGACCCGCCAGTTAAAGTAATGTTAGCTGTTTAATCGACTATGTAACAATAAATGAAGAAAATCTAGAAGTCTGGGTCTCGACTAAACAACAGACTATTCTTTCCTCTAATGACTTAACACCCGGTTGGGCAGACGAACTGCTTACACAGTTTGACGCTGCCGCTGAAGAAGCTAAAATGAGAGGCTCTGGTTGGTCAGAGGGCGAAGTCTTAGAGATTAGATTAAAACAGGCTAAGTATGCACCGATTGTAGGCAAGGCTTACATTCCGCTACCTCGGAGTTGGTTTTAAAGAGAGCAGTTTTAAACATAAAAAATTCAGACAACAAATGTTTCATGTGGTGCGTTCTTGCAAGGTTGCATCATGTCCGCGAACACGCAGAAAGAGTGACTAACTATCGGCAATACGCCAAAGATCTTAACTTCAATGGAATATCCTTTCCTGTTAGTGTAGACCAAATTGATCAGTTTGAAGAACAAAACAACCCAATAACTGTTAATGTATACACATGGGATGAGGAAACAAATTTGGTGCCAATTAAAGTGTCCAAGAACAGTCCAACAATAGGCGAACCAGCCAAAAGTCATGTGGACTTACTCCTAATGTTTTCGCCAGCAGGGCTGCCCCATTACACATTGATACGCACAATGAGCAGATTATTAGCGCATACTTCAAAGCATGAACATAAACAAGAATTCTGTAGAAAATGTTTAACAAGAATTCCAACCGCTCAAGCCGCGCTTGAACATATAAAACATTGTAAAAGTTCTGTAGACTGTAAGACAGAACTAACTACGCCCCCGCCAGGATCTAAAGTTAGTTTTAAGAACTGGAAACGGCTGCAAACAAGTCCATACGTAGTTTACGCAGACTTCGAGTCGCTTATTGTTCCTTATGAAGGGCCAGCACCACAAAAACTTCGAAAAACAGTCTTAATGAGTAATCATCAGATTTGTTCATTTGCCTTCATTATTGTTAGGTCGGATGGCGTTTATTCAGAACCAGAATTATATAGAGGACCGGATGCTGCAGAAACATTCTTAAAACGCATGCAGCAAGTGCGTAACGCCTGTTCTAATAATCTAAACTTATCTGAAATCATAATGGCGCCTGAAGACAAACAACAGTATGACTCAGCCACGCATTGTTGGATTTGCGGTTTAGGGCTAACGCCCAAGAGTGTAAACCCCACAGTAAGAGACCATGATCACATTAGTGGGAAGTTTAGAGGTGCAGCGCACAGTAAATGCAATCTTCAACTAAAGTTTGATCCAAAGACATGGAAGCTGCCTGTATTCTTTCACAACTTGCGAGGTTATGACTCTCACCTTATAATGCAAGCAGTAACCAGCGCCTTCAGGGTAGCATGCATTGCACAGTCATCAAAAAGTACATGTGTTTCACTTTAAATAACATCTCTTTCTACGACTCTATGCAACACATGATGGGCTCATTAGAGGCACTGGCTATGTCCTTAAAGTCCTGCCCAATAACAGAAGAATATTTTGACTCAACTCTTGTTAGAAAGGGCGTTTACCCTTATGAGTACATGAACAGTTGGGAAAGGTTTGGCGAAGATACACTTCCACCTAAAGGCGCGTTCTTTTCTAGTCTTAGAGGAAAGGACATCAGTGATTCCGACTATCAGCATGCTCAAGATGCGTGGCAGAAGTTAGAGTGTAAAACAATGGGAGACTATCATGATTCATACTTGATGGCCGATGTATGTTTGTTGGCGGACGTCTTTGAAAATTACAGAAAGACCTGCATGAAACATTATAGCCTGGATCCCACGCATTACATTTCTGCGCCCGGGATGAGCTGGGATGCTTTCTTAAAGTTTACTGGAGTACAGATTGATTTATTGTCGGATTTACCAATGATTCAGATGATTGAAAACGGATTGCGTGGAGGAATTAGTATGGCGTCGCATCATTACTGTAAAGCAAACAACAAATACTTGGACGACTATGATCCGAGTAAAAGGTCTAACTATCTCATGTATTTAGATGCAAACAATCTGTATGGTTGGGCTATGGCACAATCACTTCCATTACGTAACTTTAAAATGTACACAGGCGGTGACCCGAACAATATTCAAAAGGCATTAAAGTGGTTGGGCAGTTTAACGCCTGATCAACAGCGTGGTTTCATTCTAGAAGTTGACTTAGAATATCCTCATGAACTCCATGACCTGCATAATGACTATCCATTGGCAGCAGAAAGTCTAAAGATGAATCCAAGAGAGCCGCCTAAACTTGTGCCTAATCTTCGGGGCAAAAAAAATTATGTCTGCCATTACAGACTTCTACAATTTTATTTAAGACATGGTTTGAAGTTAACAGCTGTTCATCGTATAATCGCTTTTGATCAAGAACAGTTCATGAAACCATACATCATGAAGAACACTGATCTCAGAACTAAATCCACAGATGCTTCAGAAAAAGACTTTTTCAAGTTGATGAACAACAGCTGTTTTGGAAAGACTATGGAGAATCCGCACAAGCGCAAAGACGTCAGATTGGTCACCAAAGAGAACGAAGCAATTAAGCTAACTTCAAAACCAAATTATCAGGACTTCAGAAGATTTCATGATCAGCTTTTCGGCATAATGATGAAAAAAAAGAAAGTCAAATTAGACAAACCTGTATTTATTGGGTTTACCGTTTTAGAATTATCAAAGCTTTTGATGTTAGAATTTCTTTATGACTACTTTAAACCCTTGTATCCAGAGTCCAGAGTACTTTACACAGATACAGACAGTTTTGTTATAGATATCCCCACTGAAGACATCTATAAAGACATGGAAACCGAAGTGGCTAAAGGGCATGCAGGATGGTATGATACATCCGATTACCCTAAAGACTCGCCTTTACATTCAATTACTAACAAGAAGGTTTTAGGAAAGATGAAGGATGAATTATCTGGAAAGGTGATTAAGGAGTATGTGGGGTTAAGGTCAAAAATGTACAGTATTTCGAGCCAGGAGAAAATCATTAAGAAAGCAAAGGGAATATCTGGCAGCGTTGTGCAGTCAAACATATCACATGACAACTACAAAGAAGCATTGTTTGGCAATAAGACTTTTCATCATGACAACGTAAAACTGCGATCTAATCTACATGAGATCAACACAACAGTTGTAACAAAGAAGTCGTTAGATAGAACAAACACAAAACGAGTATTTGTTAATCCAGAGTTTTCATATGCAATCGGGCACTGGAGAACCGTAAATTAATTAAAGCGGAACTGTGTCTGGCGGAATTATCTGCAGTTCTTCTTTCACAAAAGATCTTTGAGGAGCTGGTTGTTTTGTTGTGTCAGTTTCTCGTAAATAATACACGGGCGGATTCATTTTTACAATTCTTTTTATTTCATATGGATCAACGCTCCAAACTGGATCGGTTGCCCTGATGCGAGTGTCCCCTTCTGCTTCCCCCGGTAAATAAAGGTACCTTACTTTCAATCCAAATGGTAATAGTTTGCCGATGAAGACTCTCCTTCAACAACATTTATTGTTTTTTCTTTTGATTGCTTGTACTGGTTTTAGCCCTTTAAATTCTTCATTATTCATTGCGCGCAAAACTGAGGGCAGTCTTCTAACCCATTCTGTGTTGCGAGAATTGTCAATCAGCTCTCTGTGATACTGGTAGGAGAAAAGTCTTTCGGATAACTGTTTGTTAAAGTTTTCAACTAAAGCCTGTGATCTGTGAACTCCTGGAATGCCTCTTTTAATGGTAACTCTATGTTTAACAATAATTGATTCACTTGGCCTTTAAATTCTTTTCCATCATCGACTTGAATCATGCGAGGATAAGTTAAAGGACCTCGCTGGTATATCAGCTGTATGGCAACAGCAACAGCAGAAGCACTCTTTTGTGTTAATGGCTCCGCATCTTTGTATCTTGAAGCCATGTCAATGACTGTGAGTGCGTACTTAAATCTTTTTCGTCTAATCGTATCAGAGGGTAAATATAGAAGATCCATTTGATGGGTGTCGTTTGGAGTTGTATTAACAAAGTGTGGTCTCTGTATTCGTCTAGGGGCAGGTAAATAAATTTGCCAAATTGCTTGTTTAGATAACCATTCCTTTGCTGTTTGTTCACTGACCCCCGCCGCTTGGCTTAGCTTTTGTATTGCTGTGATACCCTTCCAATATCCTTTGGGCGAATAATAGATTTTGTTCATTTTTTATTCAGCCAATATTATGTGCAACAAAATACACGACGGTCATACCAATGACAATAAACCCGATTTCTTGCATCTTTTGTTTTTCTGATGGTTGATAAAAGTCACTGAATTTTGGTGGGGGCAATGTCTCGATTGGTTTGCCTGTTACTAGATAATATTCTTTTATTGCTTGATCAACATCTTTAAATGTGTAAGCTGCATGTCCCTGTTTTTTCAGTGTGTTATTAATAAAATCTAACTGCTCAATTCTCTGCTTTTCATAGCGATCTTGTGCTGCAGCTAGTTGCTCCACAGCTTTGTTATGTCTTTTTCTCTCGCCTTCATCTCGCAGTTTACTAAATGCGTAATTACTTTCCACTAAAAGCGAGCGCATTAACCACAGCGCCGCCTATCATCATTACGAGTGAAGCCATTTTTATAATGTATTTTTTTCTTACATATTTATATTGTCCGGAATTATTCCTTGCTTAACTAGAAAATCTTTCGTGGCAAACGAAGCTGCAATGATAGCAATTAGCTTTGCTGAATCCTCAAAGTCTAGTTTGCCAAGATCTGCTGGTTTAATTCTTAACAAGCTTTTACCAAGCATTGAGTATCCTACACTTAGGCCTCCAATAACAGCAGAATGGTATACAAGGTTAGCAACAGTTTTTTCGGTGCTCATTTTTATAAAATAAAATAATTATAATTATTAAAAAAACATGAACAGTGATGATCTACTACAGCTACAAGGCGGCCTAAACCTTCCTGAACTTATGAATGACCAAGTTGATGATCAAGCTATTATGCCCAAAAAGGAGAGGCTGTATTCTTTGGCAGCGTGTGGAAAAACAAAACAGTTCCTCGGAACTGAATTCAGCATAGAACAGATTCAACAGATGTCGCCGCAAGACATTTTAAAGTATCATAACAGGTATGAAGCGCAGCTGGGGTCTAGAATGGTGAAAAGTGTGGGGCAAACGGTTCTTAGTTTGTACACTAAACTAGTCAGTAGATTTGCTCCCATTGATTCTGAACAAGATTTTAGTATGATTTAACGCAAGATCCAGTTTTAACAAAGTCATTAGAGTCTCTAGGGTGTGATCTGTATTACAGATTTGGAACATTATTGTCGCCAGTAATCATGGGATTAATTACTTTTAATCATATAGATTTTGTTTCCCTTAAAAATGAACGAGCTGGAAAATCAGCAGAATCAGAAAACACTGAATCAGGTGGAGAAAGTAACCAAGCCAGAAAATCAGCAAAAACGCTGAATCAGGTGGAGACCATTAAAAATCCTGGGCGTGTTGAAGCAGGAAAAAAATTAGCAGAGTGGAACAGACAAAAAAAATTAATGTTACAGAATATAACTCATCATGAAAACATACCGCCGCCAGCGCCAGAACAAGTTGATTCAATGCCCGCTATAAAAACTCCATGTGATACAAGGGCACCAAAGTCTTCATGGAATATTAAACTTAAAACTGTTGCCATTTTTGGCGCCCTTGCTGCTGTTGGGGGCAGTTATTACGGTTATAAAATATATACACAATGGCAGCAGAAACAAAAGCAATCAAAAAAATCTGAACCGTTAAATACAGAAGGCAACAGCACGCCAAAACCGCCAACAACAAAGCATCATTTTGATCCATTTATAATGCAATAATATTTTAAATTTTTTATAAAAATAGATCATGGCGTATTATAAAATGATAAAGTCAATAAATAAAGACATGGAGTCTATAAAAGACATCTCCATAGACCAGAATTGTAATCAATGCGGTTGCTTAGGATGTAAGAACTTCCTTAAGATCTATGCAGAGAACGCTGAGCAAGACATCCTCAACGATGACGCGTTTTTTGAGGCGTGTGTGTACTATATTAGACATCTGCTATTTAAGATAAAAACATAGATTGTCTTGTTTTTTGATAATTATAAGATAACTCAAATAAAAACTTGGTTGTACTTAAAAGATGACTTAATCAAGAACTTATCAAGAACTTGATCAAGAACTTATTAAGAACTTACTTAAGAACTTATTAAGAACCTGGGGCGACTTAATTAAAAACTTAGAAGTAACTTAAGTAAGAACTTGTGGATAACTTAAGGATGACTTAAAGACAACTTGAGTAAGAACTTACTTTGGGGTAACTTAAGTTAAAAACTTAGAAGGAACTTGAGTGTGTGCATGCGTGGGTGGGTGGGTGTGCATGCGTGGGGTAGGACAAAACAAACAACAAACACAAACAAACAACAAACACACAATAAACAGTCTAGGGGTGGGGTGGAGGGACGTGCGTGCGTGGGGTAGGCCAAAACACACAAACACCAACAAACAAACAAAAAGTGAAACTACTAGGACCACTTCTTGCTTTGTGACTAAACAGGTTGTGTCTTGCTCGCAACCTCAATCAACTAGGCCAAGTGATCATATGTGATCACTTGGCCTAGTTTGCCGCTGAGCTTTGCTGGTGCTGCCGCGCTTTGTAGGTCAAGTGATCTATATATGATCACTTGGCCTAGTTTTCCGCCGAGCTTTGCAGGTGCTCCGTGCTGACGTCATTGGCGGCAGGCTGCCGCGCTTTGCAGGTCAAGTGATCATATATGATCACTTGGCCTAGTTTGCTGTGCTCCTCTTTTCTCAACCAGGCTTGCAACTGGCTTTGGCAGAGTTACAGCAATTACTGCTGTAGCCGAGCTTTTATGGCGGCTCTAATCGCCAGTAGTAGTACATCCGTCATTGTATTTTGGAGCATTTATATGAAGATAGTGCTAGCCACACACTACTCCTCTCCATACTGGTAGATGTACTAAGGTCTGCCTAACCCTATCTAGTTTGTTTGCCAGAACATTCAAAAATCGCCATTCAGTTGCATAAGGGCACACTTGAAGGCAAATGAACTGGTTAGAATTAGAAAAGTATACACATCTTAATACACAGATCAGCTTGCCACATAAACACTGAATCTGTAGTTAACAATCAATCAAGTCTAATACAAACTGAGAACATTTTTACTTAGGAGGAACAGCAAAAATGTTTCAAATATAAGTTTTTTAGCATACAAATCAGCCGTGTTTACCTCCGCCTTAAGAAATGAACGCCATGTTTTTTAAACATGGCTTTAGCTGTCCCAAGCCAGCTCCCAACAATCAACGCGCGATGGTTTGTTTTGCTTCGGCCACTTTCAACAATGCAGCGCCATTTATTAGATAAGGAACCATCTCATCAATAGTCAAACACGTATTAAAACTGGCTACATCTTTGTCAACAATATTGCCTTCAACGTTTTCATTTCCTTGAGCCAACAAACCTTTAAGATACACAATTCTGTTCTTCGGTAAACTGGTTACACATCCACAGCGCAGTAAAACGCGGCGTACTTGCCCGGCAGTCAGTGGAAGAATGTGTGGGTTAACCTAGTCGTGAGCGGCCGCTGATTGGCCAGGCTGTACCAGCGCCGCCACGCGGGCAGTGTTGGCTGATGTAATATGTTGCAATCGAGCAGGCTGGGTGGGAAGGAGTGGGGTAGGGAGGAAGTGCAGCAGTATTGATTTTTTGGCCGGAGACACACCTGCAATGTAGACCGGGAGCACGCCACCGTAGGTGAGGGGTATGCCACTGTAAACCAGGGACACATTTTTTAAATAGTGTGTGTGTGTGTGTGTGTGTGTTAGTGTGCCTGTGTGTGTGTTAGTGTGTGTGTGTCTTAGTGTGTGTGAGTGTGTGCATGGGCGCCTCTCTGTCTGTCTCTCTGTCTCTCTCTTCTCTGTCTGTCTGTCTGTCTGTCTGTCTGTCTGTTCTGAGGGCAACTTGACCTTAACGGGCTTTGTCAGGGGTGCCGGTGATTCTCTCTCTCTCTCTCTTCCGCCACAGGAAAAGGCGGCTTTTAGGCCACTTTCGCCCAAAAACTCGGTGGAGGGTGAAAGTGGCTTAGAGTCGGCATATTACTGTTCTCTCGGCCTCTATTCTATAGGTCTTCGGCTCACCCACTCTCTGAAGCTCCCGTTCGTAAACCGTCCCTTTCACCTCCTCGTCGGCCAAATCTCGGATCCTGTAGGTGAAGGGGGTCGTAGGAAGCGCCTCCGTCACCGTAAACAGTTCTTCCGTCCAGGAGGGGAGGTAGCCCTTTTTAAAGGCGCGTCTGGCCTTGCTAAGATGCACTTTATCCCCTATTTTCAGTTTCCTTCTTTTTCCGCCCCTCTCCGACGATGACGATGAGGTAGTAAAGCCGTACAGGGTCTGCCAGATGCGTTCCTGATTGCGGACGTTAACGTCTACGGGCCTGGCTCTGATGCTGCCGTGAAACGATCGATTGTAAGCGTCCACCAGATCGTCCAGCACGTCGGCGTAGGTCAGGATGTTAAAATGTGTAAAATGCCGCCACAGTTTCTCTTTCAACGTCCTGTTAAAGCGTTCTACTACAGAGGCTTTCATATTTTCGTTCTGGGACACGAAGAAATGAATGTCGTTGTCCCTCAGGTATTTCTGAAAGGTGGCGTTTACGAACTCAGACCCTTTATCCGTCTGCAAGGCTCGGGGTTTCCGTCCCTCTTCCTCTTTCAGTTTTTTCAGCACACCGTCCAACGCCGATACCAGCGTGACCCCCCTTTTGTCTTTCAAAGGTACGACCCAGGCTCGTTTGCTAAACACGTCTATACACGTCAGCAGGTACACGTAGCCGTCGTTGTGTTTTTTAATGGAGCTGACGTCGATCAGGTCGCACTGCCATTGAGCGTCGATGCCGCTCACGATGGTCTTCCTGCACTGAAAGCGTTTGACGACGTGTTTATGAAGAGTGTAGGCATCTTGATAGCTCAACCAATCCCGGACTGTCTTCGCGTCCGATCCGGAAGCGTTTTTGAGGGCGCGAACGCCCCCGTAGGCTGCGGGATGGGCGGGGGTAAAATACAGACGCTCTAATTCCCTATTTTTTCCCAGGGACGTCCCCCGTTTTCTTTTTCTCTTGTCTTTCTTCCTTTTTGGTCTCCCTTTTTCTTCTTCTTCTTCGCGTTGCTCCTCTTTCCGTTTTAAGAGCGAAGGGGACGCTGTCGCTGAAAGACGAGGTTGAGGCTCCTCGTCCCTAGAAAGTCTCGACGGGCCGGGTTGCCTATCCATTCTTTAGGCGCGTTCATACGTCTCAAAGCACCCGCGAACGCTCGCCACCCTTTCCGGATCCGGCTGTCCTTTCCTGCGCCTTAGCACGTCGTTGACCAGGTCGTGAGATTGGATTTTTCCAGCACCCTCCCGCTCAGGAGCACTTCCCTTTGTCGTTCCAAGCCAGGTCACGGTCCCGTTTAATGCGGTTCAAGAGCAAGGAGGCTTTTTTTCTCATGGTTTTCGGGACGCTCTCCAACACTTCCCGGACGACGACGTCGTCTTCCTCCTTCCTCTCATCCTCCTCTTCTCCTATCCGCTGATCAGTCGCCGTCGCTGCAGTGGCGGAGAATCGCTGCTTGTTGCTGCGAAGGAGAGCTCTTATATTGATTATAACGTCTTAAAAAGCGAAAAAGCAGTTGCTGTAATTCAGAGGCTTTTTCATCGTCATCTTCGTTCGTTTTAGTAGGCGCGTGGAGCACGTTCGTCATATCCCCGTCTAACTTCCTCAGGCTTTCCTTGGTGGTGTCCGGGACGGGCTCCGAAAGAGTGTCCAAGACCCTAGGGTCTACCAAGACCATTCGTTTGGCCATTCTACAGAAGACTGGAAATCAAGCCCAAAACGGGCTTCAGCAGGAGCGGGAAAAAGCCCCCTTTTTGCAAAATCACTTTCCTCTTTTTCAGGGACGTTTTCTTTTTGGTCAGCTCCCTTAACGCCCGTTTGTGCTTGCGCAGGTTCTTCTTCTGTGTGGGCGTGAGGGGCAACGTTGCCTTTTAACACGTTCAGGCAACATTCGCACAAAAATCGCAGTAGGTCCGGTTGGGCCGTATTCAGTATCGCCTTGACGGCGGGAGGCTTGGATACGGACAGCATTTTCAGGGTGGGGCTATTTTTTTTTATTCTGTCCGTCATGTTCCTTTTTTTTTTTTTACTTGGGCACGTACACGATCTGACGTTCGGTCGGAAATACGTTGGTCCTCAGCCGATACAGGTCGGGGTGCTCTGCTTCAGGTCCACTAACAAATAGCCGTGGGGGCGTTGCGTGGCGTCTTTTATAAGCGTCTAGCACGTACTTATGGTTTCCGGGTCGCATCTGCCTTGCTAGGACGGCGATTTGGGTGGCGTCTCTAGGATTCTTGAACAGGACCAGATAGTGGCTATTCAAATGAATCGTTCTGGCTTTCTTGTGAAAGAGGTTCTGCGTGATATAGATCACGCTCACGTCTCTGTGATGGCTCTGTTGAGTAAAGATCTTGGTTATTCTGTCGTCCGTTTGACCCATAAGATCGTCGATGACCAATAACCTCCTTATCCCGGGCTGCCATTCCTCCACATCAGGAAGACCGTCGATCAGTTTGGCGTTCGGTAGGTCTCTCAGGTGGTCCTCCTGCCATTCCCCGTAACACCATACTACTTCTTCGGGAGGAGGTCGTATCATCTCGTCTTTGTAACGGATCAGTTCTTTCACGAAACTCGTTTTTCCGGCCGCGGTCGGTCCGGCCACGACGCAGTTCAGAGGATGAATCCACGCTGGGTCCATGGTTATGAAAAACGGGATCGTGGATGGTACAGGAACCTATATATCTTTCAAGCTATAACGTAGGACCTTACTTTCGCTCGATTAAACGTTTCTCAATTTCTTTTTCAGCCGGCGGAGGACGGTAAATTCGGATTAAACGACCGTCGGCAGAAACCGCCAACATCTGACGTAATGGCACTGGGAGGGGGTACGAAACGACAGGCATTTTCCCCAGTTATTCCGAAAGATGACGGAGTACCCCCCGCATCCCAGTCAGTAGGACGCAAAATCTGACGTAAAGGAATCCGGAGTACGAAACGACAAGTATTTTTCCGGTTATTCCGAGAGACGTCGTGTACTCCCGCTTCTCGGTTAGTAAAGGGGTCTATGCGTCTTGCAAATGATGGTGTGATTCCTATGACTCTCTGATATGCTTTGTGCATACATATATGCGCACGGGCGTAAAAATGCCAACGCCGATCACACACACACACACACACACACACACACACACGCACACACACACACACACACACACACACACACCACACACACACACACACACACATACACACTCTCACGCGGTGTAAACTACAGTTATTCGTTCGTACTCGAGCGTATTTTTTTAAAACTGAGACAGCGCGCATACCTCGCACGCCCAAGACGCTCGAGTACGATAGGGGACTTGGCGCGCGCCGGAAGTGGGTCACGTAGGCAGACAGACACGCAGACACGCACACGCGCACACACACATGCGCGCGCACGCACGTATAGGGACTACTAGGCCCGCGCGCGCGCGCGAAACGCGCCGCTCGTTGCCAGAAAATAAAACAAGGTAAGGGGGAGAGCCGGGGTTAAGACGTACATCCTTAATTCAAATGGACAGACACACACACACACACACAGACGCGCTTACACACGCGCACGAGCGCGCGCATGTTCGTTTTAAAAAAAAACAACAACTATATATATATTAAAAGAGAGAGAGAAAGAATTATAGTACGATCGCCCTTTTTCTTTTCAAAACGTATATATATATATATATATATATAAGAGCTGAGCCTTCCAACTCCTTGCTCTCTTCTCCGATTTTCAGTCTCGTACACATCGGCGTACGCACGCGCGCGCATAAAAAAGAGAAAAGAATACAATAGAAAACATGCTTTTTAAAAATATATATATATGTAAGCCGAGCCCTCCCTCCTTCTCTCTGTGTCACACACACACGTGCGCGCGCGAACGCACGCATACACACACACACACACACACAGAGACGCGCGCGCGCAGACGGCGCTCGGCAGTATGATACGAGAGAGAGAGAAAGGGGAGGGGTTTGGCACCGCGCGCGCGCGCGCAGCGAAGTATTAGAGAGAGGCGAGCCACTCGCAGCCCCCGGAATAGACCAGGTGACGTCATCGACCTAGTTTACGGATCAGGGGGAGATAACTCTAATCATACTTTCGCTCTCGACTCAAAACCGCGCGAGAGTGCTGGCCCCTGATGGTCGCCATCTTGCACCGTCGTTTTGCACCCTCATCCGGGTACTTCGCGAAAACAAACCGTGACCTCTGACCCCATATTCCTTCTTTCTTCCCACTCGGCCGCCATTTTGCACCCGTAGTGATAGGCAACGGGCCTGCAATATACTATCTTAACCAGAGTCAAAAAGCATCATATGTGATTTCTCTGCAGACAAAGTTAAACCATTTTGAATCATAAAACCATTTATATTATCAAGTTCTCTTTGATACAATTTTTTAGTGTAATTTAGCGATCTCATTGGAGTGCGTTTTTTCATAGTCACTTTCATCCATATGCAGATATCATCAGCATATTGAACCAATTCAATATGATTAGACACAGATGATGGTAGGTCATGTGTTAAAATATTGAAAAGTATTGGTGCTTACTACTGATCCTTGTGGAATTCCCATATGAAGTGGTTTTAATTTTGAGTAAGTGTGTCCTATTTTGGTCTGAATTGATCTATCTGCTAGAAAAGTCTTGAAATAATTATACATGCACCCTGATAAGCCAATGGATTTTAATTTATAAAGTAGTCTAGAGTGCCATACTTGATCGTACGCTTTTTTGATATCAAAGAAAGTAGCCAGTACATTTTTGCTTCGAGCAAACTGATGTTTAATTTGGGTTGTTAATTTGGTAAGGTGATCGATGGTTGATCTGCCCTTACGAAAACCTGCTTGATGTATTGGTGTGATATTGTTCTTTTCGCAGTAGTGTAGGAGACGATTTAAAATTATTTTTTCCATCAGTTTCCCCGAATGTGACGTCAGAGCAATAGGCCGATAACTGTGAATGGGATACTGTCAAGGATACATTGGGTAGTGACCATCTTCCCATTGTTATCAGTTTAAATGACAAACCAGTAAGTCAGGATTCAGTAAAAGATAAAATCCCTAAATATAATTACAGAAATGCGGATTGGGACAAATTTGAAAGATTATTGTCAATGCAAAACATTGAAGAACTTCAGTCGGATAACATAGATAGTGTTTATGCAAAATTTACTGAGATAATTTTGTACGCAGCTGATTCTTCAATACCAAAGTGCACTCAAATGAAAGATAGTAAATATTCAGAAAATGTTTGGTGGAACGATGCTTGCGCAGAGGCTAAACAATTGAAGAAAGAAGCCTTTAATGAATATCTCAAAGACAAAAAGAATGAAGAAAAACACAAAAATATGAAGAAGGCAAAAATACATAGCAATACAGTAAACGAACAGGCCAAACGGCAGTATTGGTCTAACTTTTGTAAAAACGAAGTTTCTGATCATGCAGATCTTCAGAAGGTTTGGAAAAAAGTGAAGGATATAAAAAGTGGAGTATGCCTTCCAGAATATCCAGTACATGTAAAAAATGAAAGAATTTCCTTCTAACTCACAAAAGGCCGAAGCTTTCTCAGAAATGTTTGCAATGACGAGTTGCAAAGAGGGCTTGTCAGAAAAGGATAGAGTTTTTCGAGAGAAAGAATCTTCCAGTGAAATATACAATGATCCAATAGAAGATAACAGCCATTTTATCAATGCCCCAATCACCTTAAAAGAAATGAAAGATGTCATTTTCTCCAATGGAAATAAAAGAACTTCAGTAGGCCCTGATGGAATATCAAATGAATTAATCAAACATTTACCTGCTAATTTTGTAAACTTTCTTCACCAATTCATACAAAGATGTAACTGTTGGTCATCTGGAAATATTCCATTAATATGGAAACAATCTATTATTGTTCCCATACACAAGCTTGGTGTGTGTGTGTGTGTGTGTGTGTGTGTGTGTGTGTGTGTGTGTGTGTGTGTGTGTGTGTGTGTGTGTGTGTGTGTGTGTTTAGTTTAACGTCTATTCACTATAAGTGTTATTAGACGGGAAAATAAAGATTCTGTGTGTGCGTGTACGTGTGTGTGTGTGCGTGTGTGCTTGTGTGTGCGTTTGAATGCGTGTGTGTGTGTGTGTGTGTGTGTGTGTGTGTGTGTGTGTGTGTGTGTGTGTGTGTGTGTGTGTGTGTGTGTGTGTGTGTGTGTGTGTGTGTGTGCATAGTTATGTGTGTGTGCGTGCATAGTTATATGTGTGTGTGCGCCTGTGTATGTATGCAAGAGAGAGAGAGAGAGAGAGAGAGAGAGAGAGAGAGAGAGAGAGAGAGAGAGAGAGGGGGGGGGGGGGACTGTGCTAGGGGTAAGAGGGGGAGGTTGGGATGGGTGGTGAGATATGTAGATATTTACTTATCCTGGTTGTTTATCTAGCCTTCAGTGCATGTTGATCGGGGAAATTAAAGTATATCAAATGAAACAAGTTTAGTAGGATTGGAGCATAATGCAGGGGGATGGGGGGGGGGAGGGTTGCGGGTGGGATGGGGGGCATCACGGTGAAAAGGAGGACGGAATAGATGAAGGGAGTGTGTGTGTGTGTGTGGGGTGGGGGGTGGGGCTAACCATATATATCATATAATGGTAGCTCCTTTATATCAATGTCGTACAACACAACAATTTTAGTCTAAAATACATCAGAGATAGATACCAAGTGGACTGGAATTAAAAATTTCAGACAACATGCAAAGTATTGCATGATTATTTAGAATATTTTCAGTGGATAACGGTACACTGGCTGACAATTGATCTGCTAACCTTATCTGAGGAACAGAGTGCCTAACTCCTGGGCAGTGAAGAAGTAGGTGGTTTACAGTAATTTGTTTACCACATATGCAATGTCGGCTATGTTTTTAGAATACTCTGTTCTAAAAGCATTCAATCGGAACCTATCAAAACTAGTAACATGTCTGGAATGCATTACAGATATATTGTTTAAAAAAGATTTCGGATTCGCTGCATTCTTTACTTGTACACAGTGCTGGTAATACTGAATATCTGTTTTTTTGTGCAGTTCAGCAACCTGATTTTGAGACACTTTTTCCATGCGCTGGTTAAATTCATGCAGATCTAGTTGAATGTCGAGACGCTGTGAACCCTCTAAATTTTCGCTGCCTTTTTAGCCGCATGATCTGCCCACTCGTTGTGGGTGATTCCGGAGTGAGAAGGAATCCAGCAAAAGTAATATTGGTACCCTTTAGAGACAACTCATGAATGATATGCTTTATTTCGATAGTCATTTCCAGTCGATTTCTTATGCCTCGGGATTTAATGGCTTGTAAAACAGACTTTCAATCCACACAGAATAAGATTTTGCATGTATCCGTCGAAAGATCTACAATGTAATTTAATGCCATAAGTATGGCTACAAGTTCAGCAGTAAAAATGGAATAATGTTTACCAATGTAGTATCGTTTATCTGTTTTTAATAAGGGTATTACAAAAGCTGCACCAGTATTTCCATCATCAAGAACTGATCCATCGGTGTATATCTTTAGATAGCCTGTATACTTACTTTCCAAGTGGGAATTAACTAAACATTTTAATAGATTAGGGGAATGTTTTTTTTAAATAAATCTGTGTAATCAATGTCAAATATTGGTTGATTTTGTCCCCATTCTGGAAGTGGAGAAAAAAAAGGTTTAACTGCAACATTTGTCCCGTTCAGATCTGTATTACAAATAATATCTGAGGCAAATGTATTAATGGACTTCAATGACTGTATTGTTCTAGCTGTTTTTGCAAAGTCGGTTTCTGAATTCAGATTTGTTTCTTTTTGTCAAAATGTTTCATAAGCAGAAGTTTTTAAGGATAAATTTCGCAGCTGAGGCTTTTCTTTGTTCATCGAGGGGTAGAACACCTGCTTCTCTGTAAGTTCCTAAAATTGACGCGTGTATTGGTACACCAGAGCAAGTTTGTAAGCTTTGGAATCTATGCTCTGCAGTTTCTTTAACAAGTGCGCTGGAGCGCTGAAAGAAAACAACAAAAACAAACAAACCTTCTGGGCATACGTCAGCCGTGACCGTACAAGGGAGGTAGCCAGAGATATTAGTGCCTTTGTGTCCTGTCCCCAGTGCTGTCTGCTTATTACCTTCAAAAAGTTCAGACTTTTTCTAGCTTTGTTTGTTATGTAGTCGTTGTGGTAATTCCACGAACGTTTTGAAGTGAGGTAGACGCCGAGAAATTTGACAATTTGTGTACATTTTATGATTGCACCATTAATAGTCAATTAAGGTAATTTATTTGGGTCATAACCTGAATTAAACAGCATGATTTTTGTTTTTTCCAATGATAAGGTTAGTCCATTTTCAATCACAAAGTTGTTGATTTTATCAAGTTCACGTTGATACACTTTCTTTATATAGTTCAAAGCCCTGACTGGAGTTTTACATTTCATTGTCACCTCCATCCTTGTGTGTGTGTGTGTGTGTGTGTGTGTGTGTGTGTGTGTGTGTGTGTGTGTGTGTGTGTGTGTGTGTGTGTGTGTGTGTGTGTGTGTGTGTTCGCATGTGTGTGAAAATCTCGTAAAGTCACTTTCTCTGCAAATTACGAAAAGCCACTTTCTCTGAAAATTTTGAAAAGTCATTTGCGTTTTCCATGTTGCAGTGTGGGCGCGAACCTCTTCACTGCGCTGTTGACGAACGGCGTTCGTCATAAAAAATGTTGTCTGCAATGCTCAGTGTAAATTACATAGTTTTCCGAACAGCGCTAAATAACCTTCTTGCGAGAAAGCAGCCGTTACATAACGTCATGAAATTAAAACGAAAAATATGGAGTGACCCTGGAACACAAAACAAGCATATAAAAAATCTATTTTGTTCATAACTCAGCCGACCGCGATAGATCATATCCTTCTTCTTCTTCTTCTTCTTCTTTCTTTAAGTGTCCGCCTTCATCAAGTTGAAGATTCTGACACTGTAGTAGTAGGGGGTTTCCGGATCAACAGTAGAACAAAAGCTGCTGCCTGGATCATCAGCTTATGAATAGGTGGGCCTTATACTGGAGGGTGACGGACTGGGGTGAGGGTGGGGAGGGATAGGTGACAGGGTGGGGGGGGGGGTGGGAGGGGCGAAGGGGCCAGGAAAGGGAGCGAGAGAGGGGAGGGGAGTGGGGGAGGGGGGGTTATATCCAGGATCTGAAGTCCTCCAGCGAGGCTGATGCCTCCGCCTCAGCTGGAAGATTGTTCCACTCCCTCCCAGTGCGTGGGAAGAAGCTGTTCTTTCTGTAGTTTCTGCAGCAGGGTTCTACATGGTACTGCTGCTCGTGAGAGTTCCTGATGTTGTACTGATGGGTGTAACGCGTAGGGATGTGCGCAGAGTTGATCTTGATATTGCCGTGGTGGAACTTGTAAAAGGTGGCTAGCCTGATTTGCTGACGTCGTTGTTCTAGAGGAGCCCAGTGCAACTGCTTGTACATAGCACCTACGCTGGATGTCTGACGGTAGCGGTTTACAACCCAGCGCGCTGCCCTTCGTTGAACCTTTTCAAGTGCTAACTTGTCCCCTTCTTGATGGGGATCCCACACCTGGCAGGCGTACTCTAGGGTTGGGCGCACAAGGGCTTTGTAGGCTCTCTCTTTGGTTTGGATGGAAACTAGTTTCAGGTTTCTCTTCACAAAGCCGAGGGTCTTAGAAGCCTTGTTGACGATGTTGTTAATGTGGGGTTCCCATTTTAGATCTGTGGACAGGGTAACCCCTAGGTATTTTTCCTCTTGGTGGGCTGGAGGTTGTGACCATGCAGATGGTAAGTGGCCTTGTGTTTTGTGCCAAAATGTGGAGTGTGACACTTGTCCGGATGGAAGGACATGAGCCAAGTTTGTTCCCATTTAGCAAGTTTGTCAAGGTCTCTTTGTAGCGTGGCTTGGTCACTGGCCTTCCTGATGGTCTTGTGGCAAGCAGTGTCGTCTGCAAAAAGGCGTATGGTTGAGGAGAGACCCATCGGGATGTCGTTAATGTAGAACAGGAAGAGGCAGGGTCCCAAGACAGAGCCTTGGGGAACTCCAGACTCAACCCCTACAAATGCCGAATAAATGAAGAAGAAGAAGAAGACCGCTGTGCACTGTCTGTAAGCAGAGACTGAGGAACCATCCCTTTCCAACGTCACGGGGACAGCGCATATTGGTTCCTTCAAGTCTGCTAATCACGCTCACAAATTACATGTCATTGTGAATAGCAATCCTCTTTCACATCCCCCACCCCCTCTCTCCAACCCATGTGTTGAGTGCACTTGCTTACAAGCAACCCCGCTCGCTCCAAGTGAAGGTTAATTTATGCGTGGTGACCTCAGCCTTGACCACGATCTCCCCGTCCATTCCGCAGCTGCTGAGTTCAGTTTGAAAACGGACAAACAAAAAAGTGGGGAGATTCGAACCCGACTCCGCGGCTTATTAACACTGGCATTTATTTATTCATGCACTAATAATTTGCGCAAATCATTTCAGGTTTCCTTTTCTCTGTAATTCATGCGCAGCGTTCACAATATTTTATCTCGTTGTAAAGTGTGTTTGCCTGCGCGCCTGTTTAATTATGTGTTTGGTCACATGACCGTAGGCTGTTAATCCTTAAAGGCCTGTCACACAGAAAAAAAACCAGATGAAATGCGCATATACCACTTACAAATTTTTGGCAATTTTCTGGTACGCGCTGAGACGTGGAAAAAATGAGAAATTTTTGGGGTCTTTGCGTCAAAATTTGACAGATGTATCACGAATAAAACCCTGATAAAGCACTGACAAATCACGACTGAAAGACGGACGCTCCACGTATATCAGCGAATACCGCCCAAATGTCCAATTTTTGTTGCAGGACACGCAAATCCACTGATTGCGGGCGTATCCTCCGCGTGTAACCCGCGTATACTCCACGCATTCGCGAATGAAAGACGGATGCTCCACTGATGAAACACGGAAGCTCCGCGCACGTTTCTCGATTGGACGGCGGTTGCTAGGCGTCTGAATCACGTGCGCACCGCGCAAACATAAGCCGAGTGCCGATGAGTGGTTCAGCATGACATCGCCGACTTCTCGACCAGCAAAGATGGGCAAGAAGAGAACTCCCAAGAGTCCCCAGAAGACGAGGAAGAGGATGAAGGCCAAGTCCCCTACTCCAGAGCCTGTCCCTGAGCCGCAGGTGGATGAGGCCCAAGATGTCGAGGAGGCTGCAGGTGGCGAAGAAGGAGAGGTTGCTGATGGTGCTGCCGCTGTTGGTGCTGGTGCTGTAGCTGGTGATGATGCTGGAGACGAGCCTGACCCTGAAGAGCATGAGCCTGAAGACGGTGCCTCTGACAAACCTGGCAAGGACAAGGGCAAGAGCCAACCTGCTGATAGACAGTCCTACGCCCTAACAGCCCCGCAAGAAGACGCCTTGGTGGAGTGGATCCAGGCCAACGATGGCATCTGGAGGAGGGGGAGCAGCCAATACAAGACCCGGAAGCACCTGTGGGAGGCCAAGGCGGCAGAGATGGGAGCCACCGTGAAGCATCTAGAGGGCTGGTGGAAGTCTCAGAAGGACTGGTATGTGAGGCTGAACAACAAAAAATCCGGACAGGCCGCCAAGAAGTACACAGACAGGGAGCAGTGGGTCCTCAGGAAGCTGGCATTCTACTCTGGGCAACTCAAGTCACAGCAGGAAGAGAGCCAGCCACTCAGCCACCTCTCCCGTCGTGAGCCCAGGAGAGATCTGCCACTCATGGACTCGGATGATTCTGATGCTGGGAAGACACTGGACCACAGACAGCCCTCCTCATCACAGGTGCAGGACCTGGCGGGTATGGAGGCCGAGGTAGCTCGTACTCACTCCAGCAGTCAGCAGTCCAGGTCAAGGCGGAGGAGAAGAGATGAGTCCCAGGAAGAGGCATGGATGCAGGAGCTACGGGACTCCATCAGGGCCAACACCGAGATGCTCGGGAGGATGGTGTCCAGCAGGCCTAACCCCAATCCTGAGAGAGAGTCCTTCATCCAGTATGTCTGTGACGCCATGAGGAATATGCCAGAGGACCGCTATCAGGAATTGGTGCCGCAGATCACAGCAATGATCCAGGCTCCTGCCGTCGCCAGACGCCTCCTCCTCCTTCTCAGTCAGCCCCATCCCTGCAGATGGATTACCAGCTCCAGCATCAGCTTCAGCCAGGTTCCCAGCTACGAACACAGCACATGGGTGGCTACAACAACATGCCGGTGCGTCCCTACAGTCCAGTCCCTACAGCATGCAGCTTGATGGGCAGCAGGGGCAGATCCGTTCATCTCAGGGCAGTGACTCCTTCTCCAACCTCTTCCGTTCGACTAGTGATGTGCTCAACACGTCGGACATGGGCATGAACCTCTCCCAGGTCAGCATGGACAGCCCGTTCAGCAGGGGCAGCCCTCACAGCAAGCCATCCGGGGAGCCATCACTCAACACCCCACCTCTCACAGGTCGACCTCCACCCGCTGCCACCATAAGTAGACGTCCATGTTCACCCCCTGTGACTTCTGCAGCCGTTACTACCGCCCCTGTGCTACACATCCCTGACGAGGAAAGCATTTATGAGGCTTACGATTAGTGCTTAGTACAAGGAAAGTGTAAACTGTGAAGTGTTCTCAAGGACATGAGCTGACTTTGTTAGTTTACTTAGTTGTCAGTATGCATGTGATTGCTGTAATTACACTTCAGTTACTTTTTGATTTAATGTAATAAATTCTTTGCATTGTAGTTTAAACAATGTGTTTTGTTTTAATTACTTGAAATGTAATTAAATTGAAATAAAAATGTCCCGATCAATAGTTTATCCCTTGTCCCAAGTAACATTCTATGCAGTGTCCTATTCAACTTAGAAAAAAAACATACACATTGGCCCTAGAAAACTTGTCCCTTTTAACTTTGAACAATGGCCCTTTTAACACAGAATATCTTAGATTAAATTACATTTACTTCATACATATTCTACAAAAATTATTTGTTACAAATTAGTTTTGATTTTAACGATTGTCGTTAATAAAGTCACACTTTCCTATAATGGAAACAGATATTTTTAATTTCTACATTACTATCAAAAATTTACATTGCGATGTATGTGAAATAAACAACAGACAAAATTTTAACATATTAACATACAATTACTTTCATTTCAAAATATCAACATTACACCAGCAACACACACTTGTAGAGAGCAGATCAGTCCTCAGTACTGTCACTTGCAGTCTCATGAGTAATCCAGAGTAATCCTGACACAGTCTAGGGGTGGTCGATCATCCTGTCCTGCCATGGAACGGATCCTGCTGGTGAGTTGCACCAGTGCTTGATGAGATTCCTCTGCATCTTTCCCTCCCTGGAGGCTCTGTTGGGGGCTTGGACTTGATGATACTGAGTGTCCAAGAGGTTCCGTTCCTGACGCCATTCCCCAGGCGCCATGTGTCCATCTGCACCTGGACGGTCGATGAACCTGTTCTGTAGAACGGGGTAGCGGGTCCTCATGAGGTTGTGAAGGAGCACACACGCTTTCAAAATCAGCCGAACAGTGTCTGCATGCTGGCCCATGGTGGTGAGAAGAACCTGGAAGTGGTTGGCAAGGATGCCAAACGCATTCTCAACCACTCTCCTGGCCCTGGACAGTCTGGAATTGAAGATTCTCTCGTGCCTGGTCAGATTCCTGCTACTATAGGGCTTCATGAGGTAGGTGCTGAGTGCGAAAGCATCATCTCCTACAATAAAGTAGGGTACATCTTGGGTGTCGTTGGGGAGTGGATCCGGACGTGGCCACCCTACGATGTCGTCATGCTCCAGCCCAGCTCGCAGCTCACTGTTGTTGTAGATGTGAGCATCTGACGAGGATCCTTTTCCTGAACAATCAGCCCAGATGAACTTGTAGTCCGATGAGACCATGGCGAAGAGTATGATGCTGAAGAACCCCTTATTGTTGTGGTACTCTGAGCCAGAATCAGGGGGAGCTTTGCAGGCCACATGTTTGCCATCGATGGACCCGACGGTGTGGGGGAACTGCCAGCGCTCGTACCAATCGTCAGCCAGTCTTCGCCATCCTTGCTCAGTGCTGGGAGGGGTCAGCTGTTCATCTATGTACTCCTCTACGATGGCTTCACACACCTCTCTGACCACCAAACTGATGGTGTTGTGGGGCACCCTCCATGCATATTGCATGTCACTGTACCTGGCCCCAGATGCTAGGTGGCGTAGGGTCAGTGCCACCTTGAGGCCAGGTTCGAGGGGTGCTCTCCAGTTGGTGGTCTTCTTGGTGAGTAGGGGGGTCAGCCTCTGGACTATCTCGTCATACATGGCCGGAGACATTCTCATGAAGTTATGGAATGAGCTTGGGTCTTCATTCCTCAGTTCCACCATGAGTCTGTCATACAGGCCTTGCTCCATTCTTCTACCAATCCATGGCCGGACCCACACTCTCCCTATTCTCCTTCTCTCCCTCCTTCTTCTGCGCCTGCGATTCAGGATGGCATGGAGCTGGATCAATTGGTTGTTATGCTGCTGGAGGAGGAACACTGCCACATCTGGCCGTTGGGGGTTCATGTGATGACTTCTAGGGTTGTTCAAGGGGGTCTGATTGAAGGATCCTAGATGTGTTCTCCTCAGCAGCTCGGCACAGACTGAGGTTTGAGAGGAAACATCGGCCAATTTATAGCCCTCCGACCATACGCCACATGTACGCCATTCATCCTGCAATCTTGCGCCATGCATTCGTGTTTTATCAGTCTATCATTAGTATTTCATGCGTCTAATACGTGTATTATAACGTGATATGTCCGCTCAATTCGTGGTACATAAGTGATACTTCTGTGTTTTTCGCGTGGAACTTTCGTGAAACTTACGCGGATTTGCGCAAATTTGTCTAAAAACACGCATAAGCACCGATGCAACACGGAAGAAAGGCGCACTCGACGCAATTATTGCGTATGGAAGGCGTATATCTCACGGTAACATCTCGTATAGTCCCCGTAAATTCAGAAAATCTTTGCGCGCCAGTTATTTTGAACAGTCCAAAAGGATGTGGCGCGTATGGATTGGGTTGGCGCCCAGTGGCCGTTAGAAAACCGTATGAAACACTGATGATTTGTGCATAACGCTGATGCTCCACGTTTCACCACGTATCGGGAAAATTTTATACGCGATGTTTGCGTATTTGCAGTGTGACAGGCCTATTACCTTGTAGACAGTAGTCCTTTCTGCTCTGAGGTCAATTCCACTTGAATTTTTCGACTTGTATGTTTTAGTGCTTTCCTTTTAGAGTGTAGGACTACGTGCGTTCGTTGGTGTGGTTTAAAAAAAAAAAGAGGCTAGTGCTCGTTGTTTGTGTGTTTGTATACTTTATTCATAATTGAATATTAGATTATCATGAATTCTCGGTTTGGTTCAATTACCGGTTTTCTTCCTCATTTCCATAATATGTGCTTTATGTTTATGTTCGATGGTTCTAAAACCCTGTATTGTCATATTTCATATGCATTGTGCACAGCCTAATCCATATTTTTGAGGCCCCTTCCTGCTCGTCGGCCAGTCTCTGCCAGATCTCAGACACCAGGGCGTCCCGCCCTCCGCTCTGTCTAGAGTTACTTGACCTGGGGGAAATGGTCTGACTGTGTGTGTGAGCGAGTGCTTCGTCAGATTATTCCTCGATATGTCATCGTTCATTAAACTCTTGGATCTATCTGCCGGTCAGTCAGTCTGTTTCGTTTCCTGTTGAAAAGCGTAAGAATTGAAGTGCTTCAAAATGGAGTGACTGGGGAAAATAAAGCAAAATTTAGAAAGAGAGAGTGGGGGGGGGGGGGCTCAGTTGCCGCTAGGGACAAACAGAGTACAGGACAAAAGACAATGCATTTCGACCTCTTCGATCTTCTTCAGACAAAAACAATGAACACTAAGCACAGTGAAAACGAAGAACGAGAAACCATGTAAACAGACGCTTTTGGGATCTCCGCCTGAGGTTGCCGCCGGATTAGCCTCCCCTGCCTTACCATCCGCATCCTGGACACACACGTCCTTTTCCCCCCTCCTCCCCTTTCCCTTTCCCCCTTCCTCCTCCGTCCCCCCCCCCCCTTCTCCCCCCCCTTCTCCTCCCCACTCCCCCTCCTCTTCTTTCTGCTCTTTCTCCTTGTTCTTCGCGTCCTTTTTGTTTTGATCACTCTTGTTAGACCCGAGCCAGAAGAGTGATACCCTTCACCCTATGAGGGAGTTTTGTAGGCAAGTTTTTAAAGTAGATTTATATATGCGCCTTTTCGTTAAATTTTCTGCTTGTTGCAAGTCGTATCTGGTGGCAGTATAATTGTGGTGTCTGAAATAAGTAGCGATATGGGCGCGAAAAGATAAGATAATGTTGCTTATAGCCAGCGACCGCAAAAGGGCCACATCAGGGCTGTATAGGGCGCGAAAACATCAATTAACAGCGTAGATTATAGTAACCATATAAGTCATAACTAACACCATTCTGATACTCAATTTCGGATGCTGTTTGTTTAGAAATGCTTTAAAAGATCAGCAACAAACAGAAAAATCATTTTCATACATTTATGGGATAAAAGTTTAAAAATGATGGCAAATTTAACTAGTTCGAGCAAGTTTTGTAAACTTACTTCAAACATAAAAGAATAATCAGTCTGTTACTGAGATTTAAAACGTGTAAAAAAAAATCACATTCATGTGTTCACTTCACATTTGCCTGAATGTAATTTGAGCAAAGAAATCAAAATATTCCCATAAAGTCATGTGACTGGCAATATGTAATGTTAAACGGAATTCTGCAAACTCAAGTATTTGTATACTGAACAGGTATACATTTTGTGCTATTCCTCAGATATCTAAACATATCAAAATGCTACATGCAACAAAAAAATATCCAAGAAGCAAAGATTAGAATATCCCAGAAATATCTAGAATTTGAAGTATCGCAATTGTACTGTATATATATGCTTACAGAGTGAAACAAATATGATACAAAATACATACTGTCGTGCAATCTTTGATCAAGACGGATACATCTATTACATTCCTATATCTGCTGAATATTTTTTAGACAAACAACAGCAAACATTTTCATTTGCAGCATTTTTTACATTCAAAGTTCAGATATTTTTAACAGCATTTCCAAAGTAAATGTAAATTTAACTGAATCCCAATTCTCTCTCTCTCTCTCTCTCTCTCTCTCTCTCTCTCTCTCTCTCTCTCTCTCTCTCTCTCTCTCTCTCTCTCTCTCTCTCTCATGCTTGTTGGTCTTATTAGTTAATGATGCACACTGCCAGAAAGTCCTCTTTTATCATGGGTTCCAGTGATGTCACACAGACAGTTAAAAGACTGGCACAGGTACACGTGCAATGTCTGATGACAAGGCAGCCAGAAACTAATCTGAAAAGACAAAGTCGGTCAGATTCATCGCCTCGGGCAGTTCATCGTCCGCCTCTGGCTGCTCTGGAACTTCGAGCAGGACGTCCGCCAATTCCTGAGGCATCAGATGGCCTGACGTCCATTTGAAATCAGATGGCCTTCTCTGTGTTCCCATCCATTGTCTATTGGGGAAGGAAGCATCGGCTTGGCAATGTTTGCATGATTCCAAATCATCACTTGGAAGTTGACTCTCTTAATGTGCATTTGCAACGAGTCTTTGCAACGGAGGCAAAAGGCTCATGTCAATGCCATTGTAAGTGTTTAGTAGTACTCCATGCTTGGTTCTGAAGCGCTCCAGGAACTTCTCGTGGCGCAGTTTGTTGATGTCATCAGTGGTAGGTCACCGACCTCTGTAGAGAAAACATGTGAACTGTTCCAACTTGTCAACCACCTGACTAGGTAAAATCTTCAGAAAGTCCAAGCTGACCAAACGTGTCAAGGTAGTCTGGATTCTGCCAAGAGTTGTCATCAAAGTAATTACTTCCTTTTCCTGAAAAATGCACTTGTGGTATTACAACCCTGAATGCATGAACTGCTGGCAGAACAGAGCACACCACCTGTCCCATTTTCTCTGCCACACACTTTCACATCGCAGTCAGCCTTGTCCTTGTTACCGACTTCTGTGTCAAAGAATACTTTCTGTGGTGTGTCCTTCACAAACGTCAACAAGAGGACCAAGACATCTGTGTCTGGAGAACGTACACAGCTGGTAGAGTCCAACAGATGAGTGAGCAGCAACATGCAAGCAGTGACGAACTATTTTTAGTGTCAGCCTCTTCATGCGTAGAGCAAAGTTCTTGTATTTCAGTTACTTCTTATGTCTTTCCATCGGAAATGAGACGTGTACATTTGTTTTCACAAACAAAAAGAACTCTCGTCCTTGTAATTTTGTGGCATACTTATTTTCTTTCCATTGACTCAGACGAAATTGTGTGAGGCTTTATTTGTTCTGATCATTTGAAAGAAAACTGCTCCACTCCCTTGGCGTTCTTGTTGCTTGCCCTTTGATTCGTATCTGTCAGTGTCAGATGATCCCCTCCTAACTCTCTCCAAGCCTTTCACATATTGCGGATGGTACGAATCTGAAACAAAGTGCACACAAGGCTCCTTTGGAAGTTGCTCAAACATGTCTTCGGCTAGGTCCCCAAAAGTGGGCGGAATAGCAACTTGTGCGTGGTACATTGCATTTCCATCAATGATGTAGGTGTTGGTGTTTGGACATTGCTTTTCCGCGAGAGGAACGCCTTTTTCAAGAAAGTGCAGAAGAACTGACTTGTCTGTTTTGGCCGGTGCTCCATCTGCAGTTGCAAGAGGCCAGGAGACTGGGCCAAGTGGGAAGCAAAGCACCCTCTCCAGGTTGATGTTGTGTTGCACTGCAAGAATAATGAGCTGGCCACAGACATTCCTTTCAGCTGTGATCTGCTTGGATTTCTTTGATTTTGCAGCACTTGACTTTAGCAGACTTTGCTACACTGGTGAAGGTTTTAAGGTTCAGCTTCTTGATTGGTGCATTGAAACTTTTTGACTTGTCAATGATCCATTCCTGAATGAAAAGTGTTCATAGCGTCCTCTCCAGCTTTGGTTGCATTTAACAGATCTTGCTCTGTTTCCTTTGAAACTGGTGCACCTGATGATAAGCAATACAAGGAACTCTTGGTCTCCACTTCAAATGGATTCGGGTAATTTCCAAAAGCAGTCACCACGTTCTTTATGTTTTCCTCGCTTTCTGCTATCTGAGAAGGTCTGCGATCTTTGTGTGAAGTGTTATCTTGAGTGTCAAGACCTGCAAATGCCAATGCTGCTTGCTGGTAGGAACCTCTCATATGCCTAGTGAGGCACCATCTGTAGTAGACATCTTGTTTCCTGCTGAAACTTACTATGCCTCCGTGTGATTTAGCATGGCGGTTGATTGTCTGTTCGATAGTGATGTCGACTGCACATCTTGATGTTGGCATCTGATCTGTTGACGCTGAGTCCATTCTTCCGTAGAAGATTGTCTGCTTCTGGATTTGCCACAGTCAGGTTCATCATTGACAAGGGGTACAGCACAGTGTACCTCGCATAGTTTTGGTGGTCGTAGCTGAAAAACAGCTTGCACATGTCTGGAGACTCTCCAAATGCAAATCAAAATTGTTCTCTTTGGTCGTCCTTTGGAGCTGAAGAATCAACCAGATTTGTCCATGTAACTGATCCAGAACTGCGCCGTTTTCCCCAGATCTCCCCGACGAACAGACTATTTAATGTCTGCGATGCGTTCCAGTATCTTCTTGCAGCTTTCGTTCTCCAAAGCTATCTGAAACTTTTCTGGACAAGGATCCTTTGAAAGAACAGTCAACATTGCTTGTGCTTCTGCATCCAGTGTGTCGACTCCAACGTTCTCATGAGAAGTCATTCCAGTGCTTCAAGCACACATTTGTGTACATGCAGAGCTCTGTTGTAGCGTTTTCCTGTCATCACTTTTTCAATGGAGCCACTAGCACAGATGCCTGACTCAATGAGGATTTCTCAAATTCACTGCATCTAAGACCTTTCCAAGAGCCCCCATGTAGTCTCACATCAAACGAAACACCCCTATTCTAATGACAATGTTTTACTTAACCTGCACACAGACTATAGCTACATGTCAGATGTGATGTTTTTTTTGTGGTTTTAGTGCTTTGTCTATGTTTTGGTATGTTTACTCGATCTTTAAGTATGTTGCTGCACTAAGAAACAGGCTCTAAACCTTAAAGGATGAAAATAGACCATTCGTCCATACGCTGGGACGCGAACCGTTATTCTATCGTCACCCAACTTCATCAGTGCACCACGACCTTATGGCGCAAGGTATAAAGTGCAGACAACCGATTTGAATAGCTAAGGGTCTAGGCCATCTTGCAATATTAGTCCCATAAACTCCCTCATGGTGGCACATGGACTATGTGCTTAATCTTGGTTTTCTCATGTTCTCTGTTTTCTCTCCTCCTCTTTTTCTTCCTCCTCTTCTTTTCTTCTTTTCTTCATCTTCTTCTTCTTCCTATTATTATAAATATCATGATAAAGATTTACTTATTTGCTTGCATTGGTGTCTATTCATGCATTACAATATGAAGCAATGGAATGGGTGTAGTGTAAAGCATAGTATGTATTTTCATACATGTAGAGAATGTAAATATGTTGGTTCAAGACCACCCATCTTATTTTGCACGAAAACCCCCCTTTTCACATACAAATCACGTCCATCACATGTCAATTTTACCCAAAATTAACACCTGTTTCTAAACAAAATTAACACCTCAAAACCTCTAAAATTGACGTAATCAGCACATTAAAAATGGGGGTTTCCGGCAGAATAGGATTTGGTGATCGTGAACGAACATATTTACATTCTCTCCAGGCACATAAAATCAACTAAAAATTTATATGGTTTGACCGGCTCACTCCCAGACTGTGCAGCAACTGTTTTTGCACAGTCCATTGCACACGAGACCTGCCGCCAATCACGTGTGCGCGTTCAACCAATCGACAGGGAGGTATGACATCATTTTCGCCGGGGGAAGGTTAGAGTTCATTATTGACGGCCTAACTGTGCAGACGTGTGGTGCGAGAGAAATGTGGATATTCTGACGATCATGCACGCAAATTGCGCACTGTTGCCAATGTGCTTTATGGGTATTGGTAGTTTTACATTGTTGGGCTTCTAATCAGTTCATTTCCAGCAATTTAAAACAAATTCCACGCCATGCTGCAAGTCCCTGCATTTGGAGAATATTGGAAACAGCCTCTCAGTCTACCTCTGACAACTACCCGCAACTCTCAGTGAAAGCCACAAACGCATGACGTGGGTCTAAAATAGTAACGGTTACGCATAACCGCTGACTGGTTTGAGCTGTGCCTACGCTCTGCTTCACTAAGGCTGCCTTTCAGGTGGCCGCCGTGGTCTGAGGAGACTGAAATAGGTCGCGCTACAGGCTGTAGCGCCGAAATAGGTCAACTAGTATTGACATTTTGTTCTACTCTGTTAAAACGTCCTGTTTCACTTTTTGACTGCCTTTTCAGACGCCTGCCCCATTATAATGAAAATGGCTTTTGTATATAATGAAAATGACTTTTGTATATAATGAAAATGACTTTTTTGTTGTTGTGGCTTCAACGTATTGCTCCTGCTTCACCGTTTTGCTTCGTCGTTTTCTTCACCTGCTTTAAGGCTGCCTTTTCAGCGGCCGCCGATAGAACTTTGAAAGATCCTGTGATTAATATTCAGGACTTTGATAAGTGCTTTTGGCGGCTGTCCTCGAATTTACGTCGTTCAGTGTGAACCACAAAAAAGCCCCTTTCACTTTCCCCCACAAGCACCATCCTGTCTATTGTGTGTGTGCATGCTTGTGTATGTGTTGTGTGCGTGCGTGCATGTGTGTCTGTTGTCCTACAAAGCAGTGCAGTAATCCAGGTCAAAACAACCTGCTATTGATTGACATAGTTATTAAACCACACACACCCCACCCCCTGCCCACTCACGCACACACATATAACTTCTTCTGATTCTTGCCACAAAACAAGAGAAATAGGATTTGGTGATCTTGAACAACATATTTGCCTTCTCTCCATATAATATAAAAATTAAGAGCTTACAGCACGCTCTTCTACTTCCAGCACCATCAATAAATCAGAACAAACAACTAGCTCTCCATCTTGGTTAGTTATTTTTACATCTAATGAATTTATAGGCCACTCATCAATTCTTTAAATTGACTGTCTCCATCAAACCTATAAACTGATAATCGCAAAACCCTGCCGTAATTGACGGCAGCACTCTTAGACTGTAAATGGATAGCCTAAAAACGAATTAGCATCTGTTTTTAACTGTTGTAAATGGACAAAGAGCATTGGATTCATGAGAAAATCGGTTGCTCTATTACCTACATACTCATAAATGACCCATTCTACAAGGCCGTGTGTACTGAAGCTATACGTTTCACCACTGCCATAAAAGCCTAACATTCGAGCAAGGCTTCTAGGAAAAACATACTCCTTCTTTCTTTAAGTTTGGACAATTCATAGTAATTATAAGATTTGCCTCGTTAATTGTTAACTTAATGCCAAAATTGCTAAATACTTCTCTTTAAGAACAAAAGTTGTAGTAGCCATCGGGTATTTTTAAAGGTTTTAATAGATTGCCTTGTTTGTCCTTAATATTCACCAAATTATTCTTAACTCTTTCAGATACTGTTACGGATGGTGTGCGGTGCGTGTTTTGTTGTCTGACTCTCGCTCTCAAAAGTTTGGATGCGTGTAATAATTATTCTCTATTACACCCCACACCATACGTACATGGATAGCCAGGCAACACACGAGTTAGATTTCTTTTCTTTATAATTATGCTCCCTGAACCATCAAAACATACATTCATGTGAATTGGTACAAATTAATACATGTCACTACACAGATATAGATCAAGATATCAATACATCAATCATCAGATATCATATTACATATCGTGATATCACTCACAGATCTCGCCAGCGCCGTCCACAGTGTCTCACATATATAATCAACGTATTCAGTTCCACAGTACCCAAGCCACAGTCTACAGCTTTTAAAATAAGATGAAGAAGGATAAACCAAGGTCCCCACACGGTAAACACAGCCGTTCATAAACACAAGCGATGAAGAAGAAACAGGGTCTCAACACAGCAAGCACAATATATTACGTTGAACTATCAGAAGAAGAACCGCAAATTTACAAGGCACAACAATCCACAGAAGAAGAACCGTAGATTCATAAAGCACAGCAATCCACAGATGAAGAACTGAAGATTCTTAAAGCACAGTAAACCATAGAAGAAGAACCGCAGATTCATAAAAACAGCAATCCACCGATGAAGAACCGCAGATTCATAAAGCACAGTAACCATAGAAGAACTCCCAGATTCACAAAGTACAGGAATCAATATTGAATCCCCGGAGAACACAATTTCACCAAAGTCCCATGGAACACAATAAACTTCGATTCGACGTACGTTGATCTAAAACAAATATTAACTTCTCCGTGTATTCACACTACAATGTTCATATAAATAAATTCAGCCACCGACACACATGCGGTGGTACAATTAGAGCACATAAATATTCTTATAGGAGTTTTAAGTCACTCTCGGCGACACAGCATTCACAACTTTTTATAACAAATACATTTCCTGCTTCATATTCCGCTGGTACCGTCATCAAAAAGTTATCCCACATACACAGTGAACATTGATGCACTACTGACTTGAAGTCAGCCTCTCCACATAGTAACACTACGGAGAAAAAACGATGATTAAACAAATAAATTAGGCTGGACACCAAATCCTTGGCCTTTAGTTCTTGCTCCCTTCTCTTGTCTCAATCATTATTTTCGTCATGTAGTTACCTATGTCATTTTTAGTTGACGTCATAATTTACGTTGACGTCACAATACTCCCCCACCTCAAGAAAAAAAAATATGACCGAATTGTTTTTTGAAGAAGTAAACAAACAGCAGAATACACAAACCAGAAATCACATTCACTCGACGGAAAACGAAGTCGCTCACGGAAGCAGTTCGTGGAGTACTTCCAGGGACTCTCACACAACAGAACACAAGTTTTCGTCCGGACGAACTCTGAAAACCCTTCGACATGCTAGCTCGTTGCTGACCTCACGGACAGCCTCTCCATACCCACACGGAGTAGAGACGGCAGCTGGGCATGGGTGCACCCCACACCCGGGGATGGTAATGCACATACGATATCTACTGACCACTCGGTCAGCCTCTCCATACCCACACTGGGTAGAGACCACACATGTCTACTGACCACTCGGTCAGCTCTCCATACCCCACGGGTAGAGATAAAACTGCAGTTCACACAAGGAAACTCACTTCCTAAGGGATCAACTGATTCTCACATGAGCGGGGAGAAGGTCAGCGAAAACATTCGCCGAACCAGGAACTGGCTGGACTTCAAACGAGAACTCCTGCAACGACAACGCCCATTCATAATTCTTGAGTTCTTAAAGTTTGACGTTCGCAGGTACGTCAAGGGACGATGATCTGTCTGCAAGATAAATCTGACTCCCCAAAGGAACCTTGAAAAACTTCTGAACAGCCAGACAATGGCTAAACATTCCCCCTCAATAGTACTGTACGCCTTCTCACGATCCAGTAACTTTCGACTAGCGAACACGACTGGGTGAAGGACATCATCACTCTCCTGAAGCAATACAGCACCCAAACCAACAGAACTAGCATCAGTCCTGAGAACAAAAGAATTACCCAACCTAGGTAACAACAACACAGGTGCAGAAGACAAGATTCCCGAATCTTCCTCAAAGCTTCTGCACACTCAGGAGTCCAAGAAAATAGACCTTCCAGCACGATCAGTATCTTTGATCAAATCAGACAGTGGGGCACTCACAGTAGCGAACCTAGGACATATCTCCTGTAAAAACTGAGCAGCCCAACAAAGACCTGACCCGCTTCCTAGTAGTAGGAGTGGATATATTCAAAATCTTTTCAACCTTCTTACCTTCAGGACGCATAGTACCACCTCCAACAACATGGACAAAGGAACTCCAGTGAACGAAAGCCTGCCTCGATCTTCGAAGGACGAGCTGTGAGGTTGAAAGACCTCAGACGGGAAGCACACCCTTCACATGTTTAAGGTGATCATCCCATGACATACTGTACACAAGAATATCGTCAAAAAAACTGATGGCAGAAAACTGATCTAATGCCAGCATACGCATCATGCGTGCAAACACTGCAGGAGCCGATACAAGTCCAAAAGGCATCCTGACAAACTGGAATAGACCCAAGTGTGTTGTAAAAGCCGTCTTCGGACGATCTCGGCTTAACCCACGATCTGCCAATATCCTTTTGCAAGATCTATCTTTGTGAAAAACTGAGCATCAGCTGACCTTGCAAAAAGACTCTCAACATCAGGAATAGGTTCGGCATCAAAAACGGTAATCTTGTTCAAAGATCTGAAATCAATGCAAAATCTACACGTACCATCTTTCTTCCTGACCAACACAACTGGAGATGCATACGGACTATTGGATGGTTCAATGATTCCAAGATCCAACATGATACCAATCTCTCTCTCAACAACCTCTTTCGCAGAAAAGGGGATATCATAAACACTTCTTTCTAACAGGGACATCTGTTGTAAGAGGGATCTCTAATAGTGCCCCACCCGAGAAAAGAACCTGGTTTAGGAGTCAAAATGTCTGAAAATCATCAAAGACTGCACGCAACTCCCTGAAACCGCTGTCAGACAAAGTACAATCAAACTGCACTGAGTGGACATCTTCATCTGGCATAGAAGACGCCATCGGAGCAGCTAAAGTGGGAATGGGTAAAGCGTCATCACAGTCCTGGACGACACCAACTGTACAAGCCACTTCACGAACAGTACAAACAGGGCTCCGGAGAGAGGTCCACAGAAAGACCAACTCCTGGAGAACACTCAAGAGAAACCTGTTCCCGCTCATAAGCCAAAGGTGCTATCTCTGACCAAGGCACTGAAGTACCTTGTGAAAGAAAAACTGTAGGCACAACAAACAGCACGACGAATATACTTTTTGAGCATATTCGCATGAAAGATCTTTTCCTTGCCTTGACAAGGACCTTGTAATCTGGATGCAAGACTTTGACTACTGGGAACGGCCCTGACCAACTGGCTAACAAAATTGTTAGAGTCAGTCGGCAACAAAACTCAAAACTTCATCATCAACTTGGAAACGGCGTTTCCTGGCCTTCTTGTCAAAGTACTTTTTTTCCCTTCAAAGCGGAATCAGCAGAATTCTCCATGGCTAACTTACATGAGTCAGCAATAACATTCTTGAGTTCAAACAAGTACGAATAAAGAGGTTTGGCCTCAACATCCTGAGCATCTGACCCAATCCACGACTCCTGTAGTAAAGCACAGGACCACGAACCTGTCGACCGAACAGCAACTGAAAGGGAGAGAAACCTGTACTTTCAGAGGGCAACTCTCTGCACGCAAACAACAGTGCAGGCAAATATCGATGCCATGCCTTTTGTGAGTGCGGACAATCTTTTTCAACATGGATTTCAAAGTCCCCTGAAATCTCTCAACATGCCCATTTGCCTGTGGATGATACGGCGATGTACGTACGCCCTTTGCACCACACAAAGCATGAAACTGCTTCATGAGATCAGAGTTGAACTGTGTACCCTGATCAGACAGAATCTCCCTTGGGGAAACCTAAACGAGAAAAGATTCCCAACAATGCTTCTGCCACAGCAACAGAGGAGATATCCTTCAACGGAACAGCCTCCGGGAAAACGGGTAGCAATGTCAATCATGGTCAGATGTAACGATGACCTTGTTCCGAAGGAGGAGACAGTGGACCAACAAGATCAACAGCCACACGATCAAATGGAGTACTGATGACTGGAACAGACGCAAGGGGGTTACTGGACAAACTCTACCCTTTGATACTGTCTTCTGACACACATCACAGGAAGCAACATACATCGCTACATCCACAGTTACTCCAGGCCAAAAGAACTTGTTAAGGATTCTAGACAGAGTACGCCGAGAACCACAATGACCAGACAAAATCAGATCATGCGCCCAGATAACACTGTAGGTCGAAGTTCAACAGGGACAACAACCCGATCAAAAGAGATATCATTGTTGACAAAATGCCTGTACAGAACCTCATCAGACAATAGAAGTAAAAGGTAGTTTTACCTAACCTCTTCACCACACCAGAAGATGGCCTGACTGAAGCACGACTTCAAGACGCATCATCCTACGTTTCAGAACAAGAATCAAACGGGGAAAGTTTCAATCATCTGGGATTCTGACACAAAGGCTTTTTGTCCACAACATGCTTAACACTACCCTCGAAATGGCGGCTAAAGAGAAAGTTTCACCAAAACACACTAAACTCCACCGTTCACTGTGACGTCAACGTAATTATGACTCAGCTTAAAATGACATATTAACTACTGACGAAAATAATAAAATTAGACCAAGAAAAGGGAGCAAAAATAACGGCTGAGGATTTGGTTGTCCAGGACTAATTTATTTTGTTAATCATCGTTTTTCTTCTCCTTAGTGGTTACTATGTGGAGAGCTGACTTATCAAGTCAGTCAATAGATTCGAAGTAATTGTGTATTGGGATATTATGATGAGGTACCAGCGGGGGAATATGTACTGAAATGTATTAGTTATAAAATTGTTTGTGATGCTGTGTCGCCGAGAGTGACTTAAAACTCCTGTAAAGAATATTTAATATGTGCGCCAATTGTACCTCCGCATGTTGTCGGTTGGGCAATATTTATTGATGTGAACACTGTAAGTATAAATACACGGAGAAGTTAATAATTTGTTTGATGATGCAACGTGCGTCGTACCGAAGTATATTTGTGTTCCTATGGGGAACTATGGTGAAATTGTGTTCTCCCGGGATTCAATATGGTTTACTGTGCTTTATGAAATCTGCGGTTTCATCTCCTGTGGATTGCTGTGCTTTATAATCATGCGGGTTCTTCTGGTGATAGCTGTGCTCTAAGAATCTGCGGTTTCTTCTCCTAGGATTGCTGTGGCATTAATGAATCTGGCCGGTTCTCTTCAGTGGATAGCTGTGCCTTTATGAATCTGGCGTTCTTCTTCTGTGGAATGCTGTGCTTTAATGAATCTGTCTGCGGTTCTTCACTGCCGTGTGGATTACTGTGGCCTTGTGAAATTTGCGGTTCTTCTTCCTGATAGTTCGACGTAATTTATAGTGTGCTTGCTGTGTTGAGAACCCTGTTCTTCTTCATCGCTTGTATTTTGTGAACGCTGTGATTACCGTGTGGGACTTGGTTATCCGTCTTCGTCCTATTTTAATGCAGAGAACTGTGGCGTGGGTTACTGTGAAACTGAATCGTTGAATGGTATATGTGAGATACTGTGGACAGGCGCCGGCGAGATATTGAGAATTATATTAAGATACGTAGTGTGAATACGCTGATATAATGATGATTGAAGTGTCTTTATGTATTGATGTCTTAATTGACGTGCATTGATCTGTATTTCTATGTAATGGCATGTATTGATTTGGTAAACGATTCATATTGTGTTTCAGGCAGCATAATTATAAAGAAAAGAAATCAACTCGTTGTGCTGACTGCTATCCATGTACGTAGGTGTGGGGGTGTGTGTAGGTAATAATTATTACACGCAACCAAACTTTGAGAGCGAGAGTCAGACAACAAAATAACGCAACCGCACACCACCGTAACATCTGTGACCCCGACAAACAACAGTACAATGAATTTATTGTTAGTACTATATGTCATTGCTTTGATTTATATTTGTTGCTGAAAAATTAGGCATTGATTACCGATTGTGTTTTTCTTTCATTCCCATATCCCTAAAATCTGTTCATTGTTATCACTATCTTTGTGTTGGTTGGGTTTGATAATCTTAGTCTTTTTTAAAGAGTGACTGCCTTAATGCTTGTTTGAAAAAAAAAATCCTCTTTGGAAATTAAATATATTTTAGTGGACAGGGTTCAAAACTTTTTTTTTGCTTGTGATAGCAATTGTTTTATATTTTGATCCACTAGTTGTGTGTGTGTTGGGTTTGACAGACATTATTTCATATTTCATGATGGCACAGAAGCTAAGGAAGACAGTCCTGTGTATCCTCTGTGGACGAGGACAAAGATTTCGCTAAATAATTCCAACGAGGTAAGGTATGGTGGTCGGAGGAGAGATCCTGTTGGCCTATGTTGACAAGTGGTATGCCAGGACATGGAAAGAGAGGAAAGATGCGTTGAAAGAATCAGTTGAGAGTACAGGAATAAAGAGATAACTAAAAGAGAGCAGATACAAGAGGAAACCTAAAAGAGGCAGATACAGTACAATTACAGAGGAAACAAAAACGAGACAGATACAAGACGGAAACAAAAGAGAGCAGATACAAGAGCAGGAGAAACCAAAAGAATGCATGAAGGTAGAGGACACTAAAACGGAATACAGTTACATAATAACCTCTCAGCAAGTAGCGGTCTCAGACAGGACATTGAATTCAGGGTACGGGTTTTCCCAGGTTTAACTCCCCTCGCCCAACCTATTCCTACGTTGCCCCTATTTAAAGAAAGAACTGATGAATAGACAGTTACTTGTTTTCGTTTTTTGAAACCTGCTCGTTCCTTGGGATGGTCCTGAGAGGTTTGTGGGTAACATACCAGTCTGCACACTTGAGTTCTGCATTAACTCTCTATCAAGTCTCGCTGAAAATAATGTTGTGTCTTACGAGCTTTTGAAAGAGAGCGTTGCTGAAAAAATTTCAATGTATCCAGATGGTTTTCGAAGCGTTTTTCCTGAGGCTAAGCCTAGCACCGATGAACCTTTCGAGACCTTTGCAGTTGAACTTAGGCGTTTGTTTGACGTAGGTCTCTTTGTTCCAAAAATTGATAAGTCTTTTGAAGAACTGGTGGATCTTATTTTGCGTGAGCAGTTTTTGGAGTGAGTCCCTCTAAGGAGTTGGCCACTTTTTTGTGTGGAGAGAGATGTGAAAACTTTTGATGAATTGATCAAGTCTGCAGAGTCATACAGACGTGCACATCCAACTAGTGCTTTTCTAGAAAGCTGATTAAACATTTTGCTACTGTTGGGTACAAACTCCCAGGACAGTTTTGATAGAAATCTGTATCCCGTCAGTCAGATAGAACTCCGTACTAGTGGTCAGTTCCTGATAGAGGAAACAGATACTCAACTTTTCAAACAGTGCCACTACTCCTGTTACTCGGCAGGATCGTGGAAGTAACATTGTTTGTAGCTGTTTATTGAGATCATCAATTTTGGTACTCTGCTGGTCGTGGAATTAACTTTGGCGGTAGCCCGTTATCGTGTCTTGCGCCCGGTATACCGCTGGCAGTAAGAGTTCCTCAAAAGTGCTTTATGATCAGTTGCAAGTGTTGTGTGTTTTTTTGTGTAAAAAGCCAGGACAGATAGCAGCTAGGAGTCCCATGGAAGTCAGAGTAGAAACCCTGTAGAATTTGCACCCTAGCCACCCAGATGAAGTCCCCTTTTGTGTTAGTAACTCCACTGTTGTCGAGAACTCGGCCGACGCAAACAGTTCAGTGCTTGTTGACTGTTCTTGATACTCCTTTAGCATGTCTAGCATGCTGGTTGAGTTCACAGGCTAAATTGCATTTGGAGTCTGTTCTGTGAATGGCACTTTGAGTTCTGTTCTGCGTGAAAACTGGTGCAACGTATTTTGTGGCGTCGCAAACGGATAGTTTCGCTGACAGTCAGATGCAAGGAACCACAGTGCAGATGGGTGGGGGGGGGGGTTTTCCCTTTGGTGTTCGAGTGGATGAGTTCCACTGCTACAGTTTCAGTCAGTTGTCCTTATTTTTGTGGCGATTTGACTGATGTGTCTTGGATAGCCCTGTTTGCAGATCTCATTGTGGTAATGGCCTGGAGTTTCTGTGACGGGGGAGTGTGGGGGGGAGTTCTGGTGAACCTTTTCTCTTTAGCCGCCGTACGAGGGCTAGAGCTAAGCCAAGTTGTACAAAAAAGCCTTTTTGTGTCAGATACCCTAATGGTCTGAACATTTCCCGTTCGATCTGTTCGAAACGAAGGATGGTCATTGAAGCTTGCTTTCAGTTTAACGTCTTCTGATGTGTCTGCTATGTCCTACTTCTGATGTTTGTACCTACAGTCGCTTCTTTTCACAAGGTTCTCAGTGCCTGGGTTAGAGATAGCGCCTTTGGCTTGTTAGCAGGAACAGGTATCTCTGATACTCTCCAGGATTGGGTCTTTCGTGTATCCCTCTCCGAGTCTGTTTGTACTGTCATGAAGTAGTTTGTACAGTTGATGTCGTCCCAGTCGTATGCGCTTTACCCATTCCCACTAACTGTTCCGATGGCGTCCTTCTGTGTCCAGATGAAGATGTTCCGTTTCTGTAAACAGTTTGATTGTGCTTTGTCTGACAGCAGTTCCAGGGAGTAGCGTGCAGTCTTTGATGATTTTTCAGGACATTTTGACTTCAAAACCAGGTTTTCTTTCTAAGGTGATGCACTATAGAGATCCCTCTTAAAACAGATGTCCCTGTTAAGAAAGAAGTGTTATGATATCCCCCATTTCTGCGAAAGAGGTTGTTGAAGAGAGATTGTATCATGGTTGGATCTGGAATCATTTGAGCCATCGAATATCCGTATACATCTCCAGTTGTGTCGTTCAGGAAGAAAGATTGTACGTGTCGTTTCACTCCTGTGTGTGCTGAAGCTTTGAGGAAGAATCGGAATCTTGTATTCTGCACCGCTGTGGATGTACTTAGACTGTTAATACTTTAGTGCTCAGGACTGATGCTAGTTCGTGGTTTGGGTGCTGTGTTGTTTCCAGTGAAATGATGATGTTCTTCACCAGTCTATCGCTAGTCCGAAAGTTGCTGAATCCGCAAGAAGGCATACAGGCACTATGACGGAATGGTTTATCCATGCCTCTACCCACCCGAGGGTATGGAGAGGCTGACTGAGTGGTCAGTAGACATTGGTATGAGCACTTAATCATCTGGGTTTGGGGTTGCAGCCCGTAACCCAACGCGCCAATGTCTCTACCCGTTGGGGTATGGAGGATGCCGGACCGATGGTCAGTAGACCATGTGTGGTCTCTACCCAGTTGGTGGGTATGGAGAGGCTGACCGAGTGGTCAGTATAAAAACATAAATGCATTGCCCTCATGGTGAGGGTGCAGCCCATGCCCAGCCGCCGTCTCTACCGATGTGGTATGGAGAGGTTGTCCGTGGAGGTCAGCAACAACTAGCATGTAAAAGGGCTTTCAGAGTTCGTTGGGACGTACAACTGTGTTTTTTTCTGTTGTGGAAATGTCCCTGGAAGACTCCACAACAGCATCCGTGAGCGGCTTCGTTTTTCCGTCGAGTGAATGTAATTTGTAGGTTTGTGTATTCTGCTGTATTGTTTACTTCTTTGCAAAAAAAACAATCGGTCATTGTTTTTTCTTTCTGAGAGGGGTATAGTGACGGTCAACGTAAATATGACGTCAGCTTAAAATGACATATTTAACTACATGACGAAAATAATAATATTAGACAAGAAAAGGGAGTCAAGAACTATCGGCTGAGGATTTGTGGTCCCAGGCCTAATTTATTTGTTGAACATCGTTTTTCCCATAGTGTTTACTATGTGTAGAGGCTGACTTTCAAGTCAGTAATAATCGAAGTTAATTGTGTAGTGTGGGATACTTTGATGACGGTACCAAGCGAATAAGTAGCAGGAAATGAATTTGTTAAAATTGGTTTGTTGAATGCTGTCTCGCCGAGAGAGACTTACAACTCCTGTAAGTATATTTAATTTGTCGCCAATTGTACCACCCGCATTGTGTCGGTGGTCATATTTTATTGATGTAACACTGAAGTATAAATACACTGAGAAGTTAATATTTAGTTTTAGATCAACGTGCGTCGCACCTAAGTTTATTGAGTTCTATGGGACATTGGTGAAAATGTGTTCTCCGGGATTCATATGGTTTACTGTGCTTTATGAATCTGCGGTTTCTTCTCCTGTGGATTGCTTGTGCCTTTAATTAATCTGCGGTCTTCTGTGATAGCAGTGCTTTATGATCTGCGGTCATCACTTCACTCTATCGATTGCTGTGCTTTATGAATCTGCGGTTCTTCTTCTTGGATAGCTGTGCTTTATGAATCTGCGGTTCTTCTTACTGTGGATTGCTGTGCTTTATAATCTGCGGTTCTCTCCTGTGGATTACTGTGCCTTGTGAATTTGGGGCGGTTCTCTTCGATAGTTCGACGTAATATTTGAGCTTGCGTGTTGAGACCCTGTTTTTCTTCTTCATCGCTTGTATATTGAGACGCTGTGTTTACCGTGTGTGACCTGGTTATCCGTACTTCGTCTTATTTTATGCTGTAGACTGTGGCGTGGGTACGGTGAAACTGAATGCGTTGATTTGTTATATGTGAGATACTGTGGGACGCGCCGCGAGATATGTGAATATATTAAGATACAGTACTCAAGCATACGCTGATATATGATGATTGAAGTGTCTTATGTATTGATGTCTTAATTGACGTGCATTGATCTGTAGTCTATGAAATGGCAATGTATTGATTTTGGTAACGATTCAAATTGCTGGTTCAGGCACATAATGTATAAAGAAAAGAAATCATAACTATGTGCTGCTGGCTATCCATGTACGTATGTGAGGGGTGTGTAGGTAATAATTATTACACGCATCCAAACTTTTGAGAGCGAGAGTCAGACAACAATATACGCACCGAGCACACCATCCGACCATCACAAAACTCCGGGTACATTACACAATGAGATCTGCTAACAGAGGAACAAACCCAAGACACAACAAGTCAATCACCCACAAAAAAGGACAACTGACTGAAACTGTAAGGCAAGAAACTCATCACACGACCACCAAAAGAAACACACTTCACAGTGGTTCCTAGCATCTGACTGTCAGAATACAACCGTTTGCGAACGCCAACAAATATAGCACCAGTATCACGCAGAACCAGCGCACAAAGGCCATTCACAGAACCAAACTCCAAATGCAATTGCCTGTGAACTCACCAGCAGCTAGACAAGCAAAAGGAGTAACAAGAACAGAGCAACAAGCAATGGACCTGTTTTGCTGTCCGCGAGTTCTCAACAAAAGTAGATATTACCACCACAAAAGGGACACTTGTCTGGGTGGCTAAGGTACAAAATCTACAAGGGCATCCAACTGACTTCCATGGACACCTAGCATCTACATGTCCTGTCTTTTTACACAAAAAACCCACAACACTTGCAAACTGATCAGAAGCACTTTCTGGAGGAAACACCTACTGCCAGAGTATAACGTGGCGCCACGACCACGATAACGCTACCGCCAAGTTATTTTCCACGACCAGCTGAGTAACCAAAGCTCTGATGACATAATAACACTAACCACCAAAGGTTACTTCCACGATCAGCCGAGGAACCAGAGTAGTGGCCACTGTTTTTGAAAAGTATAGTATCTGTTTCCTCTGTCAGACTGACCACAGTACGATTCTATCAACTGACCGGAAACGGATTTCATCAAATTGACCAGGATTTGTACCCTAACAGAAAGCAAAATGTTTACATCAGCTTTCCTAAGAAAGCACCTTAGTTGTATAGCACGTCTGTATGACTCCTGCAGACTTGATCATTTTCATCAAAAGTTTTCACAAATCTCACTCCCACAAAAAAAGTGCCAACCTCCTTTGAGACACACTCCAAAAACTGCTCACAGCAAAATAAGATCCACCAGATCTTCAAAAACTTATCAATTTGTTGACAAAGAGAACCAAAGGTCAAACAAACGCCTAATTCAACTGCAAAGGTCTCGAAAAGTTCATCGGAGCTAGGCTTAGCCTCACGAAAACGCTACGAAAACCATCTGGAATACACTGAAATTTTTTCAGGCAAGCTCTCTTTCAAATGCTCGTAAGACACAACAATATTTTCAGCAAGACTGTGATAGAGAGTTAAAGCGGAACCCTCAGCATGCAGATAGTATGTTACCCACATACTCTCAGACCAACCAAGGGCAACGAGCATGGGTTCAAACGAAACAAGTAACTGTCTATATCATCAGTTCTTTCTTAAAAGGGGGCAACTAAGGAAACGTTGGGCGAGGGCGTTTAATCCTGGGAAAACCCGAACACCTGACTCTCACTGTCCTGTACTCTTCCTTGAGACTGCAACTCTGCTGAGAAGTGACTTGAACTGTATTCTATTAGTTTCCTCTATCTCTTGCATTCTTTTTGTTTCCTCTTGCATTCTTTTTGTTTTTCCTCTTGCATTTTGTATCTGCTCTCTTTTAGTTCGTCTGAATTCGCCTCGTTGTTCCTCTTTTAGTTATCTCTTTCTCCTGCATTCCTTTTCATTTTGATTCTTTCCTCTCTTCCATGTCTTGAGTCAATGCATTAACCACATAGGCCAACAGATCTCTCCCCTCCAGAACCACAATACCATACCTCGTAAATACTTAGCAAAAACTTTGTACCGTGCCACAGAGGACACAAACGGACTTTTCTTCTTATCCTTCTGTGCCATGATGAAAATATGAAATAATGTCCTGTCAAACCCGACACACACACACTAGTGGATCCAAATACAAACCATTGCTATCACAAGCCAAAAAAAAAACTTTTTGAAACCTCTGTCTATGTTGAAAAATATATGAATTCCCAAGAGGACTTTTTTTTTTTCTTTTTCAAACAAATCATTAACGACAATAAAACTTAAAAAGACTAAGTATTATCAAACCCAACCAACACAAAGATAGAGATACAACGAAACAGAATTGGATATGGGAGAAAGAAAAACACAATCGGTAATCAAAGCCAAAATTTTTCAGCAACAAGTAATAAATCAAGCAATGACATGAATTAATAACATTATAATAATGTATGTTTTGTTGTTTTTCACCCACTAAGCATTCAAAATGAAACAACTAATGATTTATTTTTTCAAAACTGGGTTCGGCAGCCACTCACACACACCACTCATTCAAGAAAAAAGAACCCTGAGATGCTGAAGAAGCAACACAAGCCCTAAGTAAAAAGATAGAAACAGAAATAATCAGAGAGATGACTGAAGATAATAAAATTAAAGCCCACAAAGGAATATGAACAAGAACTAAGCCCTCTATCTCCAGAAACTATACAGAAGGAGATACCGTTACTGCTGAGACGGGAAAGAAAGTAGACAAAAACAGACATAAAAAAAAACAATACAACACAACACAATTGTTCACAAGGAAAGTCTGTGAACGTGACCTATCACATCTAATAGGCAATTATAGTGTAAACGTGAAAAACAAATCCTTACCACAAGGCTATTTTTAATCAATAGCAAAAGACTTTTAACTACGGTCAACAGAATGTACGGATGTGTGCGGTGCGTGTTTTGTTTGTCCTGATCTCGCCTCTCAAAAGTTTGGATGCGTGTAATAATTAATCACAATACACACCCACACTATACGTAACATGATACAAGGCAACACACGAGTTAGATTTCTTTTCTTTATAATTATGCTGCCTTAAACCATCAAAACATACATTCATGTGATTGGTACAAATTAATACATTCACTACACCAGCATATAGATCAAGATATCAATACTCAATCATCAATAATCATATTACATATCTGATATCACGCACAGATCTCGCCACGCGTCCACAGTGTCCTCACATAATATAATCAACGTATTTCAGTTTCCACAGTTACCCAGCCACAGTCAACAGCATTAAAATAAGACGGAAGCAGGATAACCAAGGTCCCCAACCCGTCAACACAGCCGTTTCACAAAAACACTAGCGATAAGAAGAAACAGGGTCTCCACACAGCAATCACAATATTTACGTTGAACTATCAGAAACGCCGCCCGAAATACAAGTATCGTAAGTCTAAAATCGAATTTTTACAGAGAAACATAAAAAACTATATTTCACTAAATATTTACCAAAATATGTCGGATTTTCGTATAGAGCATAAAAAAAAAAATCTTTTATTTTTTTATGAACCAATAACACCCTAATCATACAGTTTTTGACAAAATGACCATTTAAGCTGTAAATTTTTGTTGAATGACGAAATATTACTCTAAAGTCGAAATGATACTGCCGGTAACTCGACTTACAGACAGTGTACTGAGAAATAGGCACAAAAACCAACTGAGGTAAGTCAACTTAACGGCATTATGTATTCTGCTGAGAGGGACATGACGATGAAGAAGTCGCAAGAAATCCAAGTTACGACACATGACATTGCAGAGATTATTAAGAAGATGTGCCACACGTTGCTGTTTTCATTGATAATTATGAAAGTATCATTAACAATTGAGATACCGGCATCATTCGCTCAGTATTGGTTCTGTGAGGTGTGTGATGGTGTGTGTGTGTGTGTGTGGAGTGGGGTGGTTATGATGGCGTTGTATGGTCTGTACGTACGTGTGCGTTTGTGTCGTATGAGAGAGAGAAGAGAGAGATAGAGAGATAGAGAGAGAGAGGAGAGAGAGAGAGAGAGAAGAGAGAGAGAGAGATAGAGAGAGAGAAGAGAGCAGACAGACAGACAGCGAGAGAGAAAGAACTCTTTGTGTGTGTGTCTGAGGGTGTATGCCTTTGAAAGGAAACAACACAATAGTCTAGTTCCTTTTCTGAAAACCGTTATGAAAACAGAATGGTTAACCACACACACAAAGAGCAATTTTGAGAGTGGGTTCTCATGCCTATTACTCCTTTAATCTGACAGTAATCATGCTCTCAAACACTCTTTTACCATGACAAAGTCAAAATAAAAAAAACATCGTTGCTTAATGATACATCACTGTGGGTATGCTGTGTGTGACCTCCAGAAAGTCAGAACTTCGGATTTTTAATTCTTCTGAAACCAGAAGGTATGTAATCAGTTTGCTTGTGTGAGCATGCGCCGCGTGTGTGTGAGCTGAATTGGTTCTTTCCTATGTTCATTTCCCACTAACCTCTCGATGCACTTGCCCCTCCACCAAACGAAATAGAAAAGTGTGGAGGGTACCTTGAGATGAACAGGGGAACGGATGGTTTGGTTACAATCAGTTGACCTTTCCCTTTGAGAAAGAAAAATCATGAGGAGTGTGTGTGTGTGTGTGTGTGTTTTGTGTGTGTGTGTGGTGTTGTGTGTTGTGTGTGTGTGTTGTGTGTGTTGTGTGTGTGTGTTGTGTGAAAAGCCTCTTATGACAACTCTTTGACAAAAACACAATTTAATCTTTCGAATCTTTGAACAAATATAGTCTTTCCCTTGTCCACGACAAGTTTCACTCAATAGAAAAGTTATGTTTCACGTGAACAAAAGTCACTGAAACTGAAAAAATACAAATCACACACACTTCCATTTGAAAAATATCCTCAGCGTCAAAAACACACATTCAGAAAACTAAAGCTCCCTTTAACAGTAATTTGTCTTTACTATTTGGAGGCATCCGTTTGGCAGAACAAGGCAGATTATGCATCACTGAGGGCAAAGATTTGAATTACTGATATGACCCTTTGGGATGATATTTCTCTCACAGAGACTGATCAAATCATTTACTTTCTCCTTGGAGATAGGGTTCTGGAACGGGACGGGGAAACGTTTTCCCAAGGGAATTTCTGCAGGATTTGGATGGTGTGGACTTTTCTCAATTCTGCACGAGGTTCAGCTGGTGGTACTCAGCTGATATCATAACCAACATAACAAGGTTTTGGTTCCTTTGATGACAACTTGAACTTCTTCTCAACCAACCACCTAATTTCACTTTCCTTGGTGTCCTACAGCTGAAAATTCTTCAGAAGCCCTGCCATTTTTTTGAAGTCAAAAATCAGATTGATCCAGTTTCCTCAACAATGTACAGAGGCCGCGTGCCGTTTAGTAGCTGTCTCATGGTCTGTGCCCACTGGGTTGTTAATTGTACTCAGACACTGTCCTGCTGGCTCCGTTTTAATACGGAATCATGCTGTCACACTTCTTCTGACTAGACCTCTCACAAACAAAAATGTGCTCATATCCTCAAATTCAAACTTACTGAGAGCGTACCAGAGCATTGTAAGGAAGTTCTTATTTCGGTTTTGTCCCTCCACAGCTGTTCAGAAAATAAAGTCACATCTAACACCCTCTTGCTTATGCTTCTAGATACCTGTAAACCACATGAGGCAATTCATTGGAACCCCTCGTTCTGTGGTTTCAGCTCCATACATTCAGTAATCCTGTCCATTTCAGTAGTCGTACTCTGTCAAGTTATACTGTTTCAGTTTTCCTTGAATATAATACATGACTCAACACTTGATGGGTAGGCAGAACTTCTTCAAGGTCAACACTGCAGCTGAAGACATGGATTGATTTTTTACAGCAGCTTTTAACCTCATGTTTGGAGTTGTCTACTTTCTTCCTTCATCTGAATGTGCTTTTTGTAACTTCACTCTGCTTCTGTGAAACAATCCATTTCCATAGCAGCACAAACAATCACATCGGACTTTCATCCGCTTGTTGAAAGCTGATGTATGAATTCCCGATTAAACACATTCCTGTACGTGGTTTTTCAACTTGCTGGAGTTTTGCAGCCCTCATCTTGTCGCTTTTTAACGTACATATCATACATTTTTTGCCAGACTGAGGGAACTTTACCAAATACTCTCTTGTTGAATCCTTTCTTGGCATGGTGACTTTCCACACTAGAAAGCTGTTGATGTGATCGTCTGATCTCTTCCCTTCCTCGGTGTCCTTTGAATTAGCCCTCTGGCTTTGCTTTCCTCTTTTTTCTGCATCACAGGTTCTCTAGACTGTTTCTTTTTTGGTCAGTGCTGTGGCAACAAATCTGTCAGAATAAATCAGAGTAATCAAGAAACAATCTTCTGCAAACTTCAATTTCTTTTCTTGAATTCAGAAAAGTATTCATATGTGGAACTTCTTCTAGAAACCTGGTTTTGTTTTGCAGTTTTTTCTCATTTTTCTGACTGTGTTGCACAATTATAGTCTCTGCTGTGTCAAACAACCCATTTTCCAAAAATTGTGAAAAATTGGGCCCTTTCATCCTCAGTGATTTGTGATTACATCTTGTTTCTGCACAAGTCCCCACACCCTGCATGCAACACTCTGTTCTAGTGAGTTTTTCCCTGTCCTCGAAACATATGACTGTCCTCTGTTTCTAAACGTTTCCGTACGTTTGATTATCCAGTCATCTTCATTTCGAACCCTTTTTCTTGTCTGTCCTTGGCTTATCCTGAATGGGGAATGGACATGGACTTGTTGCCGCTTGGGAACCACCTGCCGATGTTTGTCCAGTGTACGTATAGTGGCAACACTCTCATTCCAAACACTCGTCTGAGACATTGCAACCAGTTAGTATCTGTAATTGCATGATCAGATGTCGTTTCTGGCTGGTACTCAGTGGAAAAATCTTTCTGTGGGTTTTCTCTAAGTGTGTCATCCATTCTCCTCGACAGTCACCTCAGATGATGAATATTCTTGAGATTTTTATTTTCTGCCGTTTGATGGAACATACCTCATCCGTCACTTAGATGCTACAGACGAAAAACTCTGATTCAGAACAAACAAGAGACAAACCTTGATCAAGTGTTCCATGTGAAATGTTGTTCAATTATCATCCATGTGAAGACATGACTCCAACAAATGATGATTTTTCAGTACCCTTTCGAATGCGACTGAGTGGTAATGTTATCCTCATCCTCACTTTGTCTGAATTGACTTTTCAGAAGTCATCCTCATTCTATTCTGCCTAGAAAGTGACTGATGGAATGTCATCCTCGTCCTCACCATGCAAGCTTGCTCAAGGAATGTAATACTCCTCATCATCCATCTCTCATCTTTATCATACTCTTGTGTCATTTCAACAGTGCAAGCACATTCACGAACTTCCATGAACAAAGTATCTGATGAACAACTTAAGTGAATCCGACAAATCATACATAAACTGATCAAATTTTCCAATCCTTCATGCTTTAGTAACACAAGACAAGACCATCAGAATGACACAATCCCTCTCATCCCTACTGTGAGAACTCAACTAACATAGAATGTCCTTTGAACATTGATAATGCCAATTGCTGTAAGATGAAAAGAACACCTCCAATGGTGAGCACACCGCGTGTAATGTTCAATTTGTTCAAGGGCCTGTTGTAAAGACCACTGTGCCTTCTCTGAGACAACACTTGTGTTTGCACAGCACTCCTCCTTGCGGGTATTGTCGACTTGAAGGTTGATCATGCGGCCATTAATTTGACAGTCTTATACAGCTTCGCTGGTAGAAGAAATGTGACAGTGTGAGCATCATAGCTGTGACATGTACATAGTGTCTCACCTCACGCAGTAAGAAGTCAAATCATTCGTGGGCCACAGAGACACATCCTTGACAACAGTGATGTCCAGTGCTTGCATTACCAAGGCCGTACACTGCCTTCCCCACCCTCGAACCTTCAATTCCCCTTGTTGACAACTTTCCACGACGTGAAATCCATGGCAAACTCACTCTGAAAAAACAAAGACAAAACAATATGGCAAGCCATATAAATGTACTCTCATTCACTGAGGTGTATGACCGCCATGTTTGTTGATGACGTCAACACAGAAATCGTGTATTAGAAATGATCACTAGGCCATAAGTAAGCAGTAATGTCAAATTTGAAAGACAGTGCTTCAGACCTTCTGGAATTTTTTCTTTTTTGCATCACAGGGATAATATTTTATAGCCTGCATTTTGTTTATGACGTCCATCTTAATAAATTAGGCAGGTATAATTCAAGACAACAAGTAATAGTATACCAAATAGCGAAGATAGCGTTTAGAGTAGTTCCCATCCAGCTCTCCGCAAATACATAATGCAATGGTGTTGTCCGCCTACTTGTTGTGACAACATCATATTACAATATCTCCAATACAATGGCCATCGTATTGTAAAGTATTTCCAAATTTCAGACAAATCGGTACCAGTAGTTCACCTCCAGCTCCACGAAAGCAAAAGTGTATAATTATGCGCCTAGTCCGCCCCCATATTGTGAGACGTCATCAAAAACTAAAATGTCGAGCATAAACGCGAAGAACTTTGGTAGCCATGTGTGAAGTTTCAGCGCTCTACTACGCCCAGTAGATTTAGGCTGGGGAGATGGGCACGACAGACAGACACAACACACACAACACATACACACAGACTCGACCTCGTCCGATCCAACGTACTCTCGTTTTTTGTAAAAACAGAGAGTACAAAACTTTCAAAGCTCAAGGAAAAATTGAACTTTTGAAAACTGTACAAGCATCAAAAAGAGATGAGAGAATCGAAATCTCTGCCATGCAGTTTGCCTTTGTAAAGCCCGTAGTAAAATAGCCTTTGTGAGTCAGTGTTTAACATTGACTTGTAATACCAAATCTTCTAAAATGCCAGCCACTTACAGAATTAAACATTGTGTAAATTGCTACTGGTTTTGATATTACTAGTAAGAGAGCATGATCTAAGTTATTTTTTACTCTGATGGCTATAATTTGACATTTAAAGGTTTATTTACTTACATGTTTGAGATTTCGCGTCAGTCGCGTTTTGGTGGCCGCAAATGAAACAGGCACAACTCATAAGGTACATAAATGGATACTCGATTGAAAATAGAAAGTTATCTGGAATACACTAGTCGTATGAGGAAAGAAAATAAATCCCATGAGAACTTTTCTGTTACAAGAACAAAACAATAGAGATGTCAGTTAAGTTACCTTTGTTTAGAAAAACCAAAACACTCATTACCTTCATACAACACACGAAAGTTGACATACGACACTTGTATTTCCAGTTTAACTGACAAATCAGCGATACATTTGAGGTAACTGAACTTGCGCAGTTCTATTCCGCGATATCTACTGCCAGCTGAGTTACTGCAGAAACTATTGGATTGCAGCATGTCTGTTTTTAGAACAATGGGTCAAAGATTTGACAAGTGATGCGCCGTTGGCCCCCTCATGCAGCATACCAAAAATCTCAAAAAAGGAAAACTTTCGAGTGTACGACAGTTGTCATTCCGCAGCGAGAAGAATACCCCGCAAATATACAAGGCACAACAAACCACAGAAGAAAGAACATTAGAATCATAAGCACAGCACTCTCCACAGAGAAGACTGAAGATTCATAAAGCACAGTAAACCATAGAGAAGAACCGCAATTCATAAAACACAGCAATCCAAGCAATCCACCGCTGAAGAGACCCGCAGACATAAAAGCACAGAAAACCAAAAGAAGAAGAACCCGCAGATATTCATAAAAACCACAGCAATTCCACCGATGAAGAACTGCAGATTCATAAAAGCACGAGTAAACCATAGAAGAACTGCAGATATCACAAAGTACAGCAATTCAATATTGACCCCGGAGAACACAATTTCACCAAGTCCCAAGGAACACAATAAACCTTTCGATTCGACGTACCGTTGATCTAAAACAAATATTAATTCTCCATCTCCGTTATACACACTAAATGTTTCATATCAAAAAATTCAGCCCAACCGACACACATGCGGAGGAACAATTTAGAGCACATAAATATTCTTATAGGAGTTTTAAGTCACTCTCGGCGACACAGCATTCACAACAATTTTATAACAAATACATTTCCTGCTTCATATTCCGCTGGTACCATCATCAAAAGTATCCCACATACACAGTGAACATCGATGCACTACTGACTTGAAAGTCAGCCTCTCCACATAGTAACACTACGGAGAAAAAACGATGATTAAACAAATAAATTAGGCTGGACACCAAATCCTCGGCCGTTAGTTCTTGCTCCCTTCTCTTGTCTCAATCAGTATTTTCGTCATGTAGTTACCTATGTCATTTTTAGTTGACGTCATAATTTACGTTGACGTCACAGATATGTTAACCCATTTTACTTTAAACCCAATTTCTCTAAGGGCAACCCTATAATTACCTCGCTTATTGTCAATTGGATAATATAAGAACACACGCTTGTTTTGTTTGGTTATATAAATGTACATCTTTTTTATAACTATTTTAAAAACTAATTTTAAAAAATGCAACCTTTTAAATATAACGAAAGTGCTATTAACGTCCGCGGGACTGGGTCCTTACTACTTTTCTAATACGCTCTTCTACTTCTAGCTCTATTAATAAAACAGAACAAACGACTGGCTTTCCATCTTGATTAGTAATTTTTACATCCAATGAATTTATATCTACGCTATTTAATTCTTTAAATTGGCTGTCTCCGTCAAACGTATATAACTGATAATCGCAAACCCCCACCCCAGTCGGTAGCAAAACCTTTAGAACTGTTGACGGATTGCCAGCAAACAAATTAGCACATGTTCTTAACTGTTGTAAATGAACATACAACATTGGGTTCACGAGAAAATCAGAAGGTTTATTGCCTTTAAATTGATAAACGCCTTTTCTTGTACTAAACCTATAATCTCTGCCACTACTGTGAAAGCCTAAGATTTTAGCAAGGCCTTTAGGGAACGTGTACTCTCTTCTTTCTTTTTGTGGGACATGTATAGTAATTCTGAGGTTTGCCTCGTTAATTGTCAACAATATGCCAAATTCGCTAAGTTCTTCTTTTAAAAAACAAAAGTTGTAATAACCTTCTGGTATTTGTATATGGCTTATTTGATTGCCTTGTTCGTCATTAACATTAATCCAGTTATTTTGAGCCCCTTTAGATATGTTAGCCCACATAACTTTAAACCCAATTTCTCTAAGGGCAACCCTATAATTACCTCGCCTATTGTCAATTGGGTGCGATAAGAACACACTTTTGTTTTGTTGGTTTATATAGATGCGCATCTTTTTTATAACTATTTTAAAAACTATTTTAAAAATGGAACCTTTTAAATATAATGAAAGTACCACTTACAATGTAGGAGCGTTTTATAACCCCAAATCTTTGGACTTCAGTTTACTAACCATTGCAGTAGACGAATCATATGGCTTCCAAGTCAGACTTGTAAACCCACTAACTAGATATTAAATCCGCCAATAAAGAATGATAGAGTGCCATCAGCATGGTCATCCCGCCCTATGACGTTTTACCAGAATCAGTTAAATTTTGCCATTTACTGCGCAACTACTGGCTGCGGTGTTTCATATGCAAACCATTTAAACCATCCTAATCATTTAGTAAGGGCAGTATATAACTTTCATGTTTATTACCAGTACAGGCGAATACTAACTGAACTACAAGTAGCCCTCCCAAGCGACAGCGCGTTTAATCCATTTAAAAGCCCAATGGACAATAATGCATATGAAAGAATCTGCAACGAATTTAACATTGATATTTCAACTGATTTTAGACAAAAGTTAGACCGCAATCATGGGTTAGGCACATTGTATTTGTGGGGCACAAAAAGAGAATATATACTTATGACTACTGGCCTGGACACACTTCTTTTCAACCAGACAAACAAGTTCGATTGGGATCTATAGAACAAAAAACACCCCAATGCTTGGGCAACATTTATCTTAGATGAAAGTGAAGGTCTAACAATGCCAGGAGTGCAAAGACTTAATGACTCCATACGAACGTACGTTTGGTGTCTATTAGGAGCACAAGCACAGACCAAGTCTAGCATAGTAGATCAGTCTACAGGCTTTGATGCTAGAAAACAATTTCTAGCCAATTTAGAAGATGCTATTAACTCTGCTGTTGATTTGCCTGCCAGCATACAGCACGGCAGTTCTGACTGCTGCATTAAGTCGCTTGAGTCAAATTCTTCAAAAGCGTGAGACGGAAAACAGAAGTAACAAATTGTGCGCGCGCACCCAACCAGCCGGGTCTGTTACTGTTAGCGGTCTTGTATCTGAAACCTAGAGTGTCAGGAGATAAGGGCCCAAGGCGCTTCTGGCGCTTGTACTGAAAGCGGGGAAAATAGCGAACGACACACTGCTTTGGTGTCTGTATTGCGCGTATGCTGACTCAATGTTACACAACGCTGCCACACAGCTAGGCAGGGTACACCGAGAAA